>CM069444.1:32105480-32234110 GCA_035610835.1 Ophiura sarsii | reverse complement strand
TGTGAAATTTGAAATCAGTGTTTGTCCCTAATTCCAAAACGAAAATTAAAAAATTCAGATATTGTATGCTGAAATTTGAGCCTTAGGCCCCCCCCCCCAAAAAAAAAATAGTTGTGTTGCCCTCATCCGGCCGGGTCAAAATTCCGAGAATGTGGGCTGGGTATTTTTTTTCTATTTTTTAAAAAAAAAAAAATCTTCTTTTTTTCTTCTTTTTTTAAAGATTTTTCTTTCTTTTTTCAAGATTTATTTTTTTCAAGATTTTTTTCAAGATTTTTTTTCTCAAGATCTTCCAATCTGTGAAAATTGCACAGAGATGGGCAAGAAACCAAAATATTCACCATTGGGTTGAAAATACATCCAGTAAGCATTTTCCTTAGTATCTTCACACATAATGTTGACTGAAATAATAGGTATAAAATCGTTGATTTGGTCAAATTTAAAACATTTTTTTACAAAATCCGGCCGGCCGAGCTTCCCGATTTTAGGCTTGTGAGGGCAACACAATTTTTTTTGCCTTATCACAATCACTACCTGCTATCGTTTGGCATTTTTTCTAGTTCCAAGCAAAACAGGACAAGACACCTAAAATTTCAAATGACAAATTTGGTATCAAATGAAACCTGAAAGTTCAAATTTTAATAATTTGAACTAATTTTGTTTTGGTAATTTGCATATTGAAATTTGCATAAATAATTTTTGTATGTATTTCAATGATTTTGGCAAAAATGTGAAATACTCCAAGATAATAAAAAATAGTTTTTTATATTAAATATTTTGATTATTACACATTCTATGTAAAGGTGAAATCTTTAAAAAGCAAATGTTTGCGCTTATTTTTATTTTGGGTACACTGTAAAAAATAATTACCCAGTATGGTGTAAAATATTACACATCTCAGCGGTTCTGGGGAAACATGGTCGTCACTGGAGTAAGCTTTACACAACAAAGGGGAGTAACAAATTTACACCAGTTCGGAGTAACATTTTACCGAAAATGGGGTAACTTTTACACAATTGCTCGCATGTTTCCCCAGAACCGCTGAATGGGGTAAACTTTACCAAATTCAACAGCGGTAGTAGTTTTACCCCTCAACTGTGTATTATTTTACACATAAATGGGGTTAAATATTCTTACCCCATAGAGTTGTGTAATATTTTTACAACTGTTTGTGTACATTTGTTGTAGATATTTACACAATTTTGTGTAAACATGATGAAACCTGCAGGAAATAAATTACACATCACAATGAAATGAACATCACTGAATACATTTATTCAATTTTTGCAAAAGCCTTTATTCTGAACATGTTTCTTTCAACGTTACACATGAGCTTTTTATTGCCATTATTTCAAGGTATGTGTTTCTATTGATATCCTAAATATGTCATTATCAAATCATTGCATGCATCATGTGAAAACTTCCAAACGGTCTGAGTACTTTACGGAGGATACCAACCAATGTTCATATGTTTGATTGAAGTAAGCTTAAACTTTTATAAACAACTGCAATGCATGCATGCAGGTCATTTTTTTATCGTCATGTACCGTGCTTTACCAGCCTGTATATGTTTTTGAGTCAGCGTACACCTTTAAATTTGATAATGACATATTTAGGATATCAATAGAAACACATACCTTGAAATAATGGCAATAAAAAGCTCATGTCGTTTTCCATCAGGAACACCGTGTACGACGCCATCATTGCAGCATGTGTCGTTCGTATAGTCAAGTTTCGCACATCATTTTGGCAATAAATGCCGCGCGCGGTGTCATCATGGTTGCTTTTACCCCGTTGCCGGGGAAACCGTCACTCATCTGCCACGGTAAAAGTTTACCGGTGTGTGTTGTGAATCAAAAATTGTATATTCACTCATTTTGGGGTAAAAAATGCACAATATTTCACCCCATTCACTTTACCGCTCGAAAAATTACCACCCTTTTTAACTGTGTACTATTTCACACTTCAGTGATCACAATCATATTCATTGTAAAAATTGTCATTCTGTAACGCAAAAATGTATCTTTTTAAAGTATTTCTTTAAATTAGGATTATTATGATATGAAAGTGTTTTTCCAAATCAAGCTAACCAATATCTACTTAAAGGGGCATTGAGAGATACGTATGGGAGTGCGCCCTCAATTATCCTGGAAATCAGTTTTTTTGCATCAAAGTAATACTTAGGCATATACTAACTACCATCTGAAACAGTTTACCAACATTCGCCATTTATCATATAAAATTTCAAGATTTTCTTAGTTTCAATATGATCATATCGAAACTCAGGTGCTGAATTCGGAAGTCATGCATCATTTTACTGACGTAATTTCGCGGCAAATCTCAACCAGGAAGTGCCGTTATTTGCTTATTTTGGCATAAAGGCGATGTCGGAATTGTATATGACATTTTGGATTTGGGCTATGTTGATGATTATCTTTATGTTATTTGCTCATTTAGTATATCGATACATCTCTCAATGCCCCTTTAATGCATGTATTTTCCCATTCAAACTCTATTATCTTTGTTAAAGGGGCACTAAGAGATGTGTTGGAGGCTGCGCCCTCAATTATGATAAAAACTGGGATTAGTATATTTTTATAATTGTATTACATGTATGAACTTACACCTATAAGGATTAAGAAAAATCAGCCCTCTTTGTACAAAAAAACGTTGATTAAAAAATGCTCGTACAGCCGGGACGAGCATTTTACGTCCGACAGTATCCCCCTGCAGTACGCGTGATACATAACGCGAACCATATTTGCATAGAGGGCGTTTTTCAATAAATAGCGATGATATTGTTTTACTCAAGTTTTGCTGTGTTTTTGTTAGTAAAAACAACAATAATGGCAATTTCTAATGTTCATCTTGAATTCTGAAGTAAATTTTTAAACATTTAAAATTTTCAACACCACTTAAAGGTAGATGTTCCGATTTTCAACTTGAAGTTTTCTATTCTACATGAAAGGTCATCCTTAAAAAAGTCGTGTTCCAAAGTTTGAGTTGCATAGCTCTAATGGTTCTTATTTTAGACGCAAAAGATGCTGTGAACTGTACCCATTGAGTAGTACACAAACTATATTGGTGGTTACCACTTTTCGCGGTAATTCAATGTTATTTCACCGATTTCTTCGTAATCATACTGATTTGGACCGTCAAATTTCAGTATGTTAATCAGAAAAATATGATCTTTCATATGATATGAAAATCTCCATATGTTTGAGAAAAATCTGTGTTATGAAAATGTGATCGGGTCATCTACCTTTAAGGTAGATGTTCCGATTTTCAACTTGAAGTTTTCTATTCTACATGAAAGGTCATCCTTAAAAAAGTCGTGTTCCAAAGTTTGAGTTGCATAGCTCTAATGGTTCTTATTTTAGACGCACAAGATGCTGTGAACTGTACCCATTGAGTAGTACACAAACTATATCGGTGGTTACCACCATTCGCGGTAATTCAACGTTATTTCATCGATTTCTCCGTAATTATACCGATTTAGGCCGTCAAATTTCAGTATGATGATGAGAAAAATATGAGCTTTCATATGATATGAAAATCTCTGTATGTTTGAAATAATTCTGTGTTACGAAAATGTGATCGGGTCATCTACCTTTAATGTCCCTTTAAACATATCTAAAATAAATTAGAAGTCATCCAAGTTCAAAGGTCATCCAGAGTACAAATCGTAAAAGTTGCCCGATTGACGTCAAACTTTGAGACAAGAAACATGAACACCGGGTGAACATGTCTAAAATTAATTAGAGGTCATCCGAGGACATCAACGGTCATTAGAGGTCATCCAAGGTCAAAGGTCACCAAGGGGTTAAATCGTGCAATGAACACCAAAGGAACATGTCAAAAAATGAGGGGTCATCCCAAGGTCATATGAGGTCAAAGGTCATCCAGAGGTCAAATCGTTGAAGTTGCCCGATTTACCCAACGAGATAGATATAGGGCCTACATAGAGCGCCCTGCTTGTCAAGAAAATGAAGTCAACAAATCAAAAAATAATGTTATGAAATTTCATCGTTTTACAAAATCAATCACATAAGTAGGTAAATATGCACATATTTTGGCCGAGAATCCCGTATCAAGATTTAAGATTGACCCAAAAAGGGCTGATTTCCAGTTGTTTTGAGTACCGTCTGCTCGCAAAATTGTATAAAGTTGCCGTATTATTTGCAAATCCACTAAATTCAGTCGATTCATTCAGTAACCGTGGCTGCATTTGGTCGCAAGATCGCAAAATTGGCTTCACGCGACCACTTGCGGCAACGGGCCCTGAAATAATATTACTGATTTCAGAAACACGTTAGTATACCTGACCTGTGCAACCACAGCTCATAACCCAAAGTTGTATTTTTTTCTCTTCATCTATTTTCACCCTTTTCCCCCAGTACTTTTTCTTTTCCACTTGGCATTATTTCCCCAATTCTGCTCATTATTTCCCGGGAGCCGGTGCTCCCTGCTCCCGCACTTTGTACAACCCTGGCCTATACTATGTATGATTTCCCTTTTCTCAGCCACCAACTAAGTTTTACCGTTTACAAAACAGATTATTCAGAGCCATTCGTCAAAGTCTATCTCAAAACTAAACCAATACTAGGCATGTTTATCCGGATGTTTATATGTAGGCCTATTTCAATTCATTTCTCGTAGTGATTGAAAATATGGTAATGAAATTCAATAATTTTGACATTTTTGAACAATATTATGGAATGTCGCCTGGAGACGCCTGCCGCGTGGAAAGTCTTAAGGAATAGATAATCAGGCAAAATGGTGTGTCAACTCTTATCATCAACTCTTATCATTCAGCACCGTTCATCAACGGTGCTCCTTTGGTGAAGAGGAATTTCCTTCTTTCGGGTCCAAACCTGGGGCGCACCAAGCGCCGTTTAACAGAGATATTTTACACTAAACTTTAATTCCAACTCAAATTAAAGCAGTTAAAATTAACCGATCATATTCACTATCATTCAAAGCTTTCATTAATATCACAGGTATAAATACATAATAAGACTTATCTTTGTTATATAATTTGAAACCATTTTCCGGGGAGCTATATGAGGATAGGGCAAACAAGAGGTGCAAGAATGATTTCGATCACACGGGAACTTTTACGATTAAAACAACAGAGGTTTGAATGCGGCAAAGCTTTTCTATTTTTAATCCTTTTTTAATGCTATGTAAGTCAATGCCTATGGTTCCCGTTTCTTCATACTCTTGGATTACACAAGCTACACCGTAAACTGCATAACTAATTCATAATGAAAAGGTTCTGTTTGTTAAAGTTATATGTGTTCTAATTTCTGGCCCTATTTTCAACTTCATGTTATTTATTCTAGCAGTATTCTAAAGTATAGTTGCATACTTATCCAATGGTTCTTCAGAAGAATTTTTTAAGGTGACATGACATTTGCTCATTAAGTATTATAGTATACACACACTGGCATTTTCACTGTAATTCACTGCATGTTGGCATGGTCTATATAATCTAAAAAGGAACATGTCTTGCGCAAAACATTTGTACACAAATAATGAAAAATAGGGAGGCTCTTCTGATATCAAATATCAAAATAAAGCAAGCCAAAATGATCGGATTAAGAAGAGTTCCTATTAAATCCTGTTGTTAACGCTTTCCACGCGGCAGGCGTCTGCAGACGATAGTTCCAAAATTTCACAAAATGTTTCAAAATTGTCAAAATGATTGAATTTCTGAGAAAAATCTGTTTTGTATAAATGGTAAAACCAATAATAGTCGCGTGGAAAGTGTTAAGAATGAAAACTCTCATAAGATAAGTAAAATAGGCCTGAGTAACTCAATTCTATACATTTTAAAGTTAGCTTCGGAACTCTTCTTAAAGTTAAGAAGGACAGATATATTGTTCTCAAAGTGTTACATGATTTTAAGAAGAAGAGGGGAAAAGGAGTTATGTATTACTTTGATTTCAACTGTGTCTGTACATGATCAGACGACCACATCCCCATCCATATGTGTATAGGTAAAAACGATAAAAAATATCTATATACTTGAATATCCACGGGTTTACTCCGGCTGAAAGGTCATAATACGATAATGATGCGAATACTGTTCAAATGAAGGAATTATTCAGACAAACGTGATCTCATGTTAGGGGATTGGGTTATAGAGTAGGAGAACGGTTTATTTCATTTGAACCTAAGCTTACCATGTGAACTAGGTAGATATGTGGTGGCATGTTATGTAGGAATATAACTTACCATGCTATAGTACTGAAGATAGCTAATGTTTCAATGTCCAATCTTCTGATAGAACCTAAAATTGATCAATTTTGCTATATATAGGCCGTTATAATAAGTATGGTAAGAAAGACCATGCGCCCATAGTCCCATATACCAGTCTGTTATAAGTCTAGAGCCAGTTGCGTCTAGCTTCTCAATAAAGAAGAAATAACTATTTAGATGAATGTCTTAAGGTGTTTAATTGAAAAGTAACGTACCCTACATTCTGTTTAGCTCCGATATGATTTTAGGCATTATGACCCCGCCATCATACAGAGTTCTCACAAATGAACTATTAAAAACATGAACTTACTGACTAAGCAACTTTGATTTTAACTGACTTACTATTTCTGTACATTTATAAATGATCAAAATGATCAATTTTTGCTGTAGGCCTATGTAATAGAAAGTGAACGATATCCGGTGTGGCTCATGACGGGCCTAATCCAGACTGTTTTTTGTTGTTGTTATAGACGACCACAAGTGGCCTCCCCATGTTTAGATAAAACGATAAAAACGATCCATAAGGCGATAGAAAATGGGGTGGGTGGGGCGGGATGGGTGGTGTGGGGGTGTGTGTGCCCGGGGGGTACTCGGATTTGGTTTGGTCGGGGGTGTGCCGCTGGAGATTCAAAACCCATACCCATTTCTAAGGGTGATTTTTCGCGAAAATAGACCTAATTTTGGCAAATTTTCGCGAAAAATGACCTAATTTTGGCAAATTTTCGCGAAAATCGCGAAAACAGGACCCATGTCTAAGGATTTTTCACTGAAAAGCCTACCCATGGCTAAGGATGTCTCATGAAAAAGCGACCCACTGGAGCGGCACATCCCCGTATACCTGACATACGTGAGTACAACCCCCCCCCCCGGGTGTGTGTGTGTGGGGGGGGGGGGGGGGGGCGGTGTATTATGTTGCAGTCGAATATAAAAAAGCAGAGTATCACTCAAGAGCTGCTAGTTTAGGCCCTAAGCCGCCTGCGCCTATTATACATTTGATCAAGATTCAAGATTGAGGCGCGGGCCCGGGTACGGTCTAATTGATGATGCCCATTAACATGATTAATGAAAATTCAGATTTTTGCACTGATGATTGGAGAAGAAGTGCATTCATTGGCTTCAGTTGGGCATCATTTTCAACAACAAAATTGAACATTCTCAGGCTAGGGGGCACATCCCCTCAAACCCCCCTTGCGTGCAAATTGGTCGGCATTATTATTGATCGCGGATCGGTTCAACAAAATGCATTTGCCCGGCCGTTTTCAAACCATAGTCCGCCTCTGACATGCTGACAGTGTAGTGATGAGGGGTGGTGATATTATACAACAAAATATAGAATTTTCCTTTTATACTTCAAATCGCAGAGACACAAAACCTGTGCTTTATCATACATGCAGTAAAAGGATATAGATGGACCATAGGTATGGAAATAAATATCAAAAACGTATGATATTTTCGTTATAAAACTGCCCTAGCTATTTTTCCAAGCACAATAAAAAGAGGGCCGAAGAAATCTAAAGATTTCGAAAGGAGTATGTTAATTTATTAACCGTTATCAATAAAGAAAAGGGTGCTTTTACCAAACCCCATAGATATTGTACTTACTTCATGGCATTTTTACCCTCTATAGAGGAAATTACCCGTATAATAGGGTAACTGAAAAAATCGTTGGTATTAACGCACAGCCTACTTTATACCGCATACGGTACTTGACTCCCGGACTTGTCTGACCGAACTATGTCAATGGGCAAACCATCATGTTTTAGGACGATGTTTCAAGGCTATATCCGACGTCCATTAGACAGCAGTTTGCCGACCTTAGTGTTAAATTGGCCTGAGGACAACTTTCTAAAAAAATCAATGGGCCGACGGTGCGTGGGCCATGTTTGACTGACCGTTAATTATGATACATGTTTACCTCAACTGACGTTTCTCAGCGGGTCGGGTCAGCCCCATATAGCCGACGTCCATTCGACAGCAGTACGCCGACGTTCTGTACTTCACCTAAATATGACGTCCTTAACGCGTCAGTAGACCGACGTATATAGGCCATGTTTGACCAACGTCATGCCGACGTTTAAAAGATGTCCATAATAAGTCTTCATTTACTGACAGAATTGACAGTTTTCGGCGACGTTAAGCCGACGTCCATTCGACAGCAGTACGCCGACGTTCTGTACTTGGCCTAAATATGACGTCCTTAAAGTGTCAGTAGACCGACGTATATAGGCCATGTTTGACCAACGTCATGCCGACGTTTAAAAGACGTCCATAATAAGTCTTTATTTACTGACAGAATTGACAGTTTTCGGCGACGTTTTTGGCCTAAAGATGACGTCTTTATAACGTTATTGAGCCGACGTTTTGTAAGCCACGT
The DNA here is from genome assembly GCA_035610835.1 of Ophiura sarsii. NCBI lineage: Eukaryota > Metazoa > Echinodermata > Ophiuroidea > Amphilepidida > Ophiuridae > Ophiura > Ophiura sarsii. The sequence goes on along the minus strand of CM069444.1, from coordinate 32,225,475 downwards.
TTGTCTAACGTCGAGCCGACGTTTAGTGGACATCCCCAATAAGACCAACATAATTACGGTCTTTTGACGACCTACAACCGACGTCCATACGACGGCAGTAGGCGAACGTACAGTACCCGACGTATACTCGACGTTCTGACGACGTCAATGGACTGACGTTTTGTTAGCCAATAAATACCAACGTTGTGCCGACGTCGGCTGGACGTCTCGAATAAGACACGACGTCCAGCCGACGTTACCGACCAAAACCCGATGTCGGCCCGACGTATCTGTGTTATCTGGGATACTGTGCATCACATGTGTGTGTGTGCCCAGTGGTGGTGCCAACAACCATAATAGGGGGGTCAAGAATTTTTTTAGGGGGGCATGAAATAAATGATGCATTAGCACATTTTTTGTACTCATTTTACGGTAAAATTGTTAAATTTGGTCTAATACTAGTATTACTGACTAATTTGGTACAAAAATGTGTGCTTGCATTCAAATTTTTGCTAACGTAGCACGGAAAGATTATTTTCTTCTAATTTCAATTAAATTGTTTGGTTTTTTTTAGGGAGGGGATATTTTTTTGTTATGCTTCCCCCCAGCGCCGCCACTGCATGTGGCCAAAATCGTGTGCGTGTGACCAGAATCGCACATGTACAATTGGTACCTTTGCGCGGGGAGAGATAAAAACCGAATATTTCTCGCCAATTTGGAACTGATTAAACTATAGTAATTCGTTCTACTATTGAATAATGAGAACCGTCAGAAAATTATTTTAATATAATTGGTCCAAATCAGAAACTGATCTGCCAATATGAATCTAATCTAGGTACACCTCTTAGTAGTGAGTGAAGGGCAAAATTTTGCAATCAATTTATCAGACGACGGTGGCCATGCGAAACCTAAATTATGAATTTGTATTGGAATAACATGTAATCGCGAATGTTGATCTTATAATTTTGAAAAATTCATCATAATTAGAAGATTTTTTTTCCAATCCAAAACCTTTGAAGTTGGTAGCCAATTGTAAATGCTATTTTTAAAATTATTTTCATTGTTAACCGGGCGATGGCTGTTAAAAATATTTCAAAATGGTGCACTCCCGTTGCCATATTGGGTCGTCCGAGACGCGTGGTCAGCGTCGTCTGCAATTTATCTTTAATTAAGTACTATTTGTATAACAATTGTAAGAAGTATTTTGAAGAAAATTACACTTTTTGGTGATATATTCATGAACATTTTCAAAATTTAATTTTGTAACAGCATGTAAGTAATTACTATTGGAGGGGGGAATTGTTTGGGTAGGGATGTGCAGCCAGCAAAATGAAAATTGACCCAAACATTCACCAATTTCTGTGATAAAAAGCAAATCTAAGGATTTTAGACCCATACATGTAAATTTCCAAAAAATAGCTATGAAAAGGGGCCATTCATTTATCAGAGGGGTTAAAAATGGGACCTTTTTTGGAGGCACATCTTTGTGACCTCATATCCACTATAAGGCCTAAAAAAAAGAGTTTGATTGGCCTAACCCGACTGACCCTAAATACATCGCCGACCCTGAATATTTTTTTTTAATATTATTTTGAAGGAGGAAAAAAAAAAGATTTTTTTATTTTTATATATATAAAGAAAAGTCTAAAAGTTTGTACTGCCCGGTAGAAAGTGCTCGATTCGTTAAAGAAGAGCTTATATAAATAAATGAGACAGGCAGTAAGTTTAGTTTAGTTTTAAAATATATATATAAAAATAGAACTAAGTATTAAAGTTCATTTGCGTGTACTGCTGTCTTTAAATATTCAAAAGCAGGTGATTTAAAATGTTTTTAAAAAATCCCGACCAACCTACCCTATTGTTCATGTTAGGCCAATCAAACCATTTTTTAAGTAGCACCCCGACCCCCACCCCCCCCCCCCCCCCCACCCCCCACCCCCGGTTGATACCCAACCCCTGGTCTTATATATTTTGCATTAGATACGATTTTGTGATACTCCACATTGTATGTAATTTATACAATTTATTCTCAACATTTCATGCTTATTTCTCTTCTTGTGTGACAGTGTGACCCATAGACATCATCACTATGTCAGAAACAGGAGAACAGATGATAGAGGCAGCAAAGAAGGGTGATGTGGAGACTGTAGAGAAGCTCCTCGAGGAGGGAGCAGATGTGCATTATGCTGATGGTGAATATGTGAGTACAATTAATATTAATCTTCAATCCAATAACAGTGCTTAAACAGGAAAATAATATCAATTATTATTGCCCAATGTAGATTTTCTATGATGGAATTAACTGCTGGGGAATGTTGCAAAAGGGGTTACAAATAGATGGCATGTCTTATATTATCAATAACAGATGATGTTTCATCTGAATAAAGGGCTCATTCAATGGTTAGTGATATAATTAGTGAATGGTTACATTTATGCTCAATAATATAATCAAGCAATCTATCAAGTCTCATTTATTCGCAATCAGAAATGTCTATTTTTCAAATTGCTACACCATAAAGAGATTGTCCAACTAAGGAGAATATACAAATGAAACAGGGTTCCCGCGGCGGGGAAAAGTTGTGAAAAGTCATGGCATTTTATTTTCAATTTCCAGGCATGGAAAAGGCATGGAAATTTGTAAAAATGACAATAGTCATAGAACTTTGAAGACAAATTTATTTTATTTTTTAGAGCTTGAACATTCATATTTTAGCATCGTAAATCCCACTTTTGTATGCCCGTGCACGCAATTTGATGAACTATGTCATGGAATTTTCATAATTTAGTCATGGAAAAGTCATAAAATGTAATTGTCCCAAAGGTGCAGGAACCCTGTTGAAATGCTGAAAAACAAGATTGAGAAATCTTGCCATACAATATAAATCAAGAATGCCAATCAGCCAATCAATATGCAAATATCCATGACCCAGATTTAATAACCTATTCAAAGTTGACTCTAACCACACAAAGGACATGACAATCAACAATAGAGGGGGTACTTGTAATTTAACAGTCCTCATTTATAGCCTATGCTTTACCAAAACAAGACCATCCAAATAATATGCAAATACCCATGACCCAGATTAACCTATTTGTAATCCAACCAACACACAAAGGAACACATAAAGGGCATGTCAATTAACACTATAGAGGGGGTACTTGCAACTTAACAGTCCTCACTAGCCAAGAACAAGTTGTGTATAATTGGTCTGATCTGAATCCAGATTAGAATGTAGTGTGTATTCTAACTGTTATTAAATATACTAAGGCCTAATAATTCTGTTTCATATTTTCATTTGATCTTCCTCTTATCAGCTATGTTTGTGTACACAGTACGTGTTGTAATTAAATGATCGTATAGACAGTAACATTGTTAAGCTTTTTTGTCAGCCCGCTCCATCATTAGCTGAAGAAAAAAAATCATTTAACTGAAGAAAAAAATCAAGATTTTCTAAAAAAATCTTACAAATTTGCTTTATTTTCCAGACATTTTGTGAATTAAAAAAAGCACCTCAACATCTGAAGGAAAAAAATGTTGGTCAGGACTGACAAACAAGGTTTTTTTCCTTGGCCTTGTTGTGTTTTCTATTTCATTTGATCTTCAAATCAGTTGTGTACATGTTGTAATTCAGTGATTATATAACATCAACATTTGTTTTGTTGTCATTTCACAGAACCAGACCGCATTGCACTTGGCAGCTATCCACTCAGCAGCAGACGTATGTGAAGTGTTAATAGCACATCATGCAAATGTTGATGCGGAGGATATCCTGGTAAGTAAATCATCATAATGTGATCTCAGTATGAGATGGATGATATTAAATGTGGATTATAATAATATTAGGAAATGACAATAATAATAAATGATAGAACTATTAATAGTAACACCTGGCAGAGTGGTTGAGGTATGCAGAATGCTACTTGAAAAACAGCTGCGGAATGTTGAACGCTGTTTGCTACAAAACAAAACAAATGTAAATAAATATGGATTGTGGTATTTACTGCACTGTCAATGAGATAGCTTGTATTTAAATGAGCACAACAATCATAATATTGTAAAGGTGGAATTTTTCGCGCATGTAATTTTTTCGCGCTTTGCACATTTTGAACAATTTTTGCATGTGTTTATTTTCGCGATTTAGACCGACCTTACATAGAACTACATGCAAAATGAATATATTTGTGCATTTTTATTTTCGCAATTGCTGAATTTAGCTTGAAAAGCGTGAAAATAAATGTAGCGCATAAATTTCCACTTGTACAGTATTCAGTATTTTACCGTTAAATTATGTTAATAAAATTTGCTATGGCGACAGGTGTTCAATAACTTTCATAAACAAATTTATTTGTAAAAAAGGTAAATATTTGCAAATATTGTCTGTTTTTTCTCTTTTATTTTAATCAGCGAAAATAAAACAAATTAAAAAATTGTGATTTAAAAAATCTTAATAAAAAATATGGATTAGTCTGGTCCGTAGAACACAGCTTTTCCTTGGCCTAATTATGTTTTCATTTCCATTTAATCTTCCTATAGCATTGTGTACATGTTGTAATTCAGTGATTATATAACATCAACATTTGTTTTGTTGTCATTTCACAGAACCAGACCGCATTGCACTTGGCAGCTATCAACTCAGCAGCAGACGTATGTGAAGTGTTGATAGCACATCGTGCCAATGTTGATGCGGAGGATAACGCGGTAAGTAAATCATCAGAATGTGATCTCAGTATGAGATGGATGATATAAATGTGGATTATAATAATATTAGGAAATGACAATAATAATAAATGATAGAACTATTAATAGTAACACCTGGCAGAGTGGTTGAGGTATGCAGAATGCTACTTGAAAAACAGCTGCGGAATGTTGAACGCTGTTTGCTACAAAACAAAACAAATGTAAGTAAATATGGATTGTGGTGTTTACTGCACAATGAGATAGCTTGTATTTAAATGAGCACAACAATCATAACATTGTAAAGGTGTAATTTTTCGCGCATGTATTTTTTCGTGCTTTGCACATTTTGAACAATTTTTGCATGTGTTTATTTTCACAAATTAGACCGACCTTACATAGAACTACATGCAAAATGAATATATTTGTGCATTTTTATTATCGCAATTGATGATTTTATCTTGAAAAGCGTGAAAATAAATGTACCGCATAAATTTCCACTTGTACATTAATCAGTATTTTACCGTTAAATTATGTTAATTAAATTTGCTATGGCGACGGGTGTTCAATCACTTTCCTAAACGAATTTATTTGTAAAAAAGGTAAATATTTGCAAATATTGTCTGTTTTTTCTCTTTTATTTTAATCAGCGAAAATAAAACAAATTAAAAAATGTGATTTAAAAAATCTTAATAACAAATATGGATTAGTCTGGTCTGTAGAACACAGCTTTTCCTTGGCCTAATTATGTTTTCATTTCCATTTAATCTTCCTATAGCATTGTGTACATGTTGTAATTCAGTAATTATATAACATCAACATTTGTATTTTGTTGTCATTTCACAGAACCAGACCGCATTGCACAAGGCAGCTAGGCGCTCAGCAGCAGACGTATGTGAAGTGTTAATAACACATCGTGCCAATGTTGATGCGGAGGATAACATGGTAAGTAAATCATTAGAATGTGATCTCAGTATGAGATGGATGATATTAATGTGGATTATAATAATATTAGGAAATGACAATAATAATAAATGATAGTACTATTAATAGTAACACCTGGCAGAGTGGTTGAGGTATGCAGAATGCTACTTGAAAAACAGCTGCGGAATGTTGAACGATGTTTACTACAAAACAAAACAAATGTAAGTAAATATGGATTGTGGTATTTACTGCACTGTCAATGGGATAGCTTGTATTTAAATGAACACAACAATCATAATATTGTAAAGGTGGAATTTTTCGCGCATGTAATTTTTTCGCGCTTTGCACATTTTAAACAATTTTTGGAGGTGTTTATTTTCGCGATTTAGACCGACCTTACATAGAACTACATGCAAAATGAATATATTTGTGCATTTTTATTTTCACAATTGCTGAATTTAGGTTGATAAGCGTGAAAATAAATGTAGCGCATAAATTTCCACTTGTACAGTATTCAGTATTTTACCGTTAAATTATGTTAATAAAATTTGCTATGGCGACGGGTGTTCAATCACTTTCATAAACGAATTTATTTGTAAAAAAGTTAAATATTTTCAAATATTGCCTGTTTTTTCTCTTTTATTTTAATCAGCGAAAATAAAACAAATTAAAAAATGTGATTTAAAAAATCTTAATAACAAATATGGATTAGTCTGGTCTGTAGAACACAGCTTTTCCTTGGCCTAATTATGTTTTCATTTCCATTTCATCTTCCTATAGCATTGTGTACATGTTGTAATTCATTGATTATATAACATCAACATTTGTTGTGTTGTCATTTCACAGAACCAGACCGCATTGCACTGGGCAGCTAGGTACTCAGCAGCAGACGTATGTGAAGTGTTAATAGCACATCATGCAAATGTTGATGCGGAGGATATCGCGGTAAGTAAATCATTAGAATGTGATCTCAGTATGAGATGGATGATATTAATGTGGATTATAATAATATTAGGAAATGACAATAATAATAAATGATAGTACTATTAATAGTAACACCTGGCAGAGTGGTTGAGGTATGCAGAATGCTACTTGAAAAACAGCTGCGGAATGTTGAACGCTGTTTGCTACAAAACAAAACAAATGTAAGTAAATATGGATTGTGGTATTTACTGCACTGTCAATGGGATAGCTTGTATTTAAATGAACACAACAATCATAATATTGTAAAGGTGGAATTTTTCGCGCATGTAATTTTTTCGCGCTTTGCACATTTTAAACAATTTTTGGAGGTGTTTATTTTCGCGATTTAGACCGACCTTACATAGAACTACATGCAAAATGAATATATTTGTGCATTTTTATTTTCGCAATTGCTGAATTTAGGTTGATAAGCGTGAAAATAAATGTAGCGCATAAATTTCCACTTGTACAGTATTCAGTATTTTACCGTTAAATTATGTTAATAAAATTTGCTATGGCGACGAGTGTTCAATCACTTTCATAAACGAATTTATTTGTAAAAAAGTTAAATATTTTCAAATATTGCCTGTTTTTTCTCTTTTATTTTAATCAGCGAAAATAAAACAAATTAAAAAATGTGATTTAAAAAATCTTAATAACAAATATGGATTAGTCTGGTCTGTAGAACACAGCTTTTCCTTGGCCTAATTATGTTCTCATTTCCATTTCATCTTCATATAGCATATTGTGTACATGTTGTAATTCAGTGATTATATAACATCAACATTTGTATCGTGTTGTCATTTCGCAGAACCAGACCGCATTGCACAAGGCAGCTTGGCACTCAGCAGCAGACGTATGTGAAGTGTTAATAGCACATCATGCCAATGTTGATGCGGAGGATAACGATGTAAGTAAATCATTAGAATGTGATCTCAGTATGAGATGGATGATATTAAATGTGGAATATAATAATATTAGGAAATGACAATAATAATAAATGATAGAACTATTAATAGTAACACCTGGCAGAGTGGTTGAGGTATGCAGAATGCTACTTGAAAAACAGCTGCGGAATGTTGAACGCTGTTTGCTACAAAACAAAACAAATGTAAGTAAATATGGATTGTGGTATTTACTGCACTGTCAATGGGATAGCTTGTATTTAAATGAACACAACAATCATAATATTGTAAAGGTGTAATTTTTTCGCGCTTTGCACATTTTAAACAATTTTTGGAGGTGTTTATTTTCGCGATTTAGACCGACCTTACATAGAACTACATGCAAAATGAATATATTTGTGCATTTTTATTTTCGCAATTGCTGATTTTAGCTTGAAAAGCGTGAAAATAAATGTAGCGCATAAATTTCCACTTGTACATTATTCAGTATTTTACAGTTAAATTATGTTAATTAAATATGCTATGTCTATATTATAAAATGATAGCGTAACTGTTGTATGCAAATTGCACATATCAACTTGTAAATATGCCCAATGTGACAATTACCTCTATCAGGTAGGATCAGGATTTGTTTTCCCTTCAAGTTTTCTGGAAAAACTTTGTCACATCCAAAAGTGTCAACATTTTCATTTTTTCCAAAGAATTTTTAGACATTTTCAAAAAAATTTAAAACACACAACTTGCCAACCTGCTGTCGAATGTTGTAAGTTGTTCTCCAAAACAATAAAAATAAAGAATGGGATTACATAATGGATCTTTTATCAGAACGTAAACAATTGGAATTATTTTAAAGATTGAAAACAAATACTGCTCTGATTTTTGTTAAAATCCTCTGTTTCGCTGGCCAAGTCGACCCATTTGTTGAGAAATAGGTAAAGCAAATGTTCATATGCAAATGAATTGAACCGAAAAAAGTTGTTTGATTGTCAAAAAATTATACATATTTATTTATTTATTTATTTATTTAATTTTTTTGGGAGGGGGGGGGGGGGGTAATGGTCATTTTTGAATGGAAAAAAGAATGGAAAAAACTAACCGCCCGACCCAACTAGTGAGGTCCGCTTGCTGGTAGAACAGGGTTTTACTTTCGTTATCTCATAGTAATTATTAAATAGTCTCAGAAATTCAATATAACATTGTAAAAATTGCTGTTGTGAGTGCCTATATAAAATCCAATTACAGTGTATATATATTTGTATTAAATTAACAGTCCAAAGTTAAATTCACTTTTCAATAGCACTACCAACAGGTGAAGAAACCACCTATTTCAAATCTCAGTGTGTAGACCGATGCATTCCAATGGTTGCAACATAAGTGATGCATGCTGTTGTTTTTGCCTTTAAACGGCCACATGATGATTACATTTTACCTTTGATAAAGATTCTGTTAGAATCAAAACATCAGGTCTTCTTATTTTACAGAATGTTAGATTTAAGAAAAAAATCTAGTCAACTTTTCAACAATTTCCTACATTTTCTAAAATGTTCCAAATTTGTTCAAAATAGTTGAAAAATGTTTAGAAAATTTAAAGCTTTAAATTTTAGATTGATGACTTTTGGCAAGGTATTGTAACCAATTGCACCTTTAAGATTTATGGGTAACAATATTATCACCTTTCGGGCCTTCATATTTGGAATATAGAATAAAATAATCTGGATTCATATGCAGCATAACTAACACTTGGGCCATGCTACACTTATATAGAGCTAAGCAATGCTAAGGGTGAGAGTTAGGGTTGGGCACAGAGCAAAAGAGCGTGCAGCTCGACCTACCTCACACATAAACTAAGACCCCCATTGTAAAACAAAGACCCTTTACAACTGTACTCAAACTCAATTAGCTAATTTTTACATCTATTCTCAAATCATGTCTGGTTGCAAATGTTGAGTCATCAAAGTGTTCCTATTTTAAGATTAAGACAAATACATTTTTTTGTCTTGTCCAAATAACTATCTTCAAAAGATCCTTAGACCGTCAGAGAAAAATCCTCTGTTCAGCGGGCCAGACCAACATCATTTGTTGAGAAATATGTTCATTTGCAAATGAATTTAACCAAAAAAATTTTTTGACTTGGATCCAAAAACAGCAACATTTTTTTTTTGAGGGGGGGGGGGGGGGGGGGGGGGGCGGTAGCTATGGTCATTTTTGAATGAATAAAAAGAATGGGGAAAAGCCTGTTCATCCTACCCGACCTGAAAGGTTTGTTTGCTGGTAGAACAGTGTTTTTATTTTTGCTGCCTTAGTAATTATTAAATAGTTTCAAATATTCAATATAACATTGTAAAAATTGCTGTTTTGAGTGAGTGCCTTATAATAAAAAAAAAACTCCATATATTTGCAGTCACACAAAAAATACAATCCTTAAAAAAAATCAATGAACAAAGTCTAATTACAACATGTAGATTTGTATAAATTAACAGGTCCAAGAATTAGTGACAGTCACTTTTCAATAGCACCACCAACAGGTGAAAAAAACCACCTTTTTCAAACCCCAGCGTGTAAGACTGATGCCATCCAATGGTTGCCACATAAGTGATGCATGCCGTTGTTTTTGCCTATCAACAGCCAAATGATGATTTAACCCAGATATCACTAATGACAGCAAAAAGTCATGGCAGTTATTGTTTATGCTCAACAAAATTCACTATGGCTTGGTGGATATACATCTCCCAATTAACATGCAAAGGTTAGTGCCCCTCTCCAACAGACTAGATAGATTAGCTGCAGCACGTCTCAGCTGTTAACGAATCACCCTACCAAGTACCAAATACAGTTAATGGTATGTATAATTTGCACATACATTTGATGTATTTTCAGCAACAAACCCCAATGCACCTTGCCTGTGAGGAGTACAATTCTGCAAGACCAAGTGGTAGCTTGAAAAGGTTAGAATTGATCATCATCCTCCTTCGAGCCAAAGCAGATATTGCATCGAAAGACAAGGTTAGTGTTACGTTGTAAAACACAAGAAAGTACTAAATAATCATACGATGCAATAAAGTTACACATGCTGCCAGGCAAATCTCTTTATGCTGTAGTGTATGGTATGTGTTTTAGTGTTAATTCTGGATGTATTAGGCCAACAATAAAATGTAGTTGTCTTTTTTCTCACAAAAAAACACTTTTGTCTCTCCCATAGAAAACAAGTAATGTTTAAAAAAATTGTTGCTTATAATACTATATTCCCAAACACACATATAATGGTTAAAATCAAGTCCAGAAATAGGCCTGTTAGGAAATTACCAGTACAAAGATTATGTTTTTAACAATATATTATTAATTCTGAAATTCAATATTTACAAAAGCAGGATAAAAAAAGAAAAACCTTGTTTTACCTATGGAAAGAAAGAGGTGATAAATTTGTATGTCAACAAAAAAACTATTTTTAATGCAAACCTGAAAAATAAAGCTTTCAATATCCGGTGGCATAAATGGACATCACTTTTTGAGAAATAAGATAATTGTCAAAGTTATTGCATGTATGTTTAAAAGAAAGGGAAAAATACTGTCTCTGTATACTTTTACCTGTTTATATACAAAATATGTTCAAACTAAATCAAATTTGTTCATACATGAATGTACCCCTTGGTAAATATAATTTGTATCACCACATGTATAAATTTGAATTGTTTTATGATGTATGTGATTTTTTTCAGCGAAAGAAATGATAATAAAAAACTGTAAATGAGAGAAATAGGCCTATTGTTTTCATTTTACATTTGAAAAGCTTCTTTGCAGAATGATATATGAGGGCCATTCAATAAGTTCTACCTCCTCACTCACAATATCGCTAATATGAATGTCAGCCTCATGCCATTTGTCAATGGTAGGAAATCATCTCTTTGAGAGACTTGAAATCCCTCCATAGTCATGTATTGTAAGATCTCTCAGTTCTTATAAAAAGCAAATATTACTTTTGCAGCAGTTCTCAATGGGGTAGGGTTAAAATTAATGGCTGTCCTGATCTAGTTCTGGCTAATTAGATGGCATTTTCCCCAAGAAACCCGTCATTTATATTGTTTGTAGTGTGTTTACGAGATTTCTGAAATTTATAACAGTTTTAATTAACCAATAGGTACGGTTCTTAGAATTGGCTAAATTAATAGCACTTGTGAGATATTGTTTTCCACCCATTTCTGTCACACTAAATGGACGTTTGTTTTTCATTGCTTGTCACTGCATATCCACAAAAGTGCAACCATTATTCAAATCAATTTACTATGAGTTTGTAGCTGAGATTCTAGGCTTCGATAGTGTAATATTTTTATAAAACCATCTTATATAATAGAGAAGGTAGGAGGTAGAACTTATTGAATGACCCTCATGTATTTTGTATTTAACGATTTGAGATTTAGTCAATTAGAAGTCCTCAAAAGTATAAGATACAAAAAATATATACCTGTCAGTTGAAAGTATGATAGTCAAAACCCCCCCCCCCCCCACCCTCCCCCCAAACCAATGTTGCAGCTTACCACAGCATTTGCTGGAAGATGCTTTTATATGGACCTACATTGAGAGTAGGGTGAGGGACCACCATTTTCACAGAACATGAGGAAGTGTCCCAACAGTTTTGAACATGATTGTCAAAGTGTAAAATCAATTTTAATGGTCTAATGATATAAGTCCATTAACTTCATTTCTGGTAGAAATGTGTCATTAATTTAACCATTCAATTAAAATGGGTTTTTTTATAGCATGGTAAAACGCCATTGGATCTTCTTAGTGCATCAAAGCGAAAAACCATACAGCAGGAGTATGACGTAAGTATTGATATTTTGGAAACTAGACCTAATCAATTATTTAACTTTTAATAAAGTGCTTTTGAACTATGTTCCCACAGGACTGGTGACTGATAAAACGTTCAAAACAAAACATTTTTACATAATGTTTAAGTAGGTCCGAAGATAACTTGGCATTTCAACACATTTTGTTTCTCAAACTGATCCATGTGTTACGATAACAATATAACTCTGTGCAACCCAGCCCCTCCCCCATGATAATATTGGAATACCTCTTAGTCACATGTAATTTGCACAGAAAAATCCATTTTAATCCATAATCAATTACAAACAAAATATGTAAATATAGATGCATCTTGAACAATTCCAAACCATTGATGAATTTTATAAATCCATCAATGAAATCTCAATTGCAGCATTTTAGTTTAAAATTCCAATTCCAGCTTGAAAGTAACCAAAATGGAATTAGCACCCTTGCTACTCGTTTAAGAATATCTGAGGAATTAGGCTGTCAAATTTAATTGTATTTTTAAAGCTAGAAAATATGAGATATATTTTTAATAGATTTATCATGGGACACTTTCTTTTCATACTCCCTGTATCATTGCCTAACCTCAGTTCCCCTCTCGTGAAGGTCTATGATAGCTCTACTGTTAGGCCAAGAAAAAAGGATCCATCTCGCATACCTGCACACATAAGTATGTTGAGCCACTTTTGCCGCTTTGGTCTACATGCTGAGCCAAAATGTTGCCTTTTTTTAGTTGTCAGAAAAATTGAGCAAATTGACAGAAAAATGAAAAAAAGTGGGCAAAAACTACAATAAAAAAAAATCTGCATTTTGTATAGCTCATTTTCTTAAAAAAAGCACCAATTTATTTAATATATGTAAGACAGATAATTTTTTGGCCATTATACAGTCCATAAATGCCACTGAATTATACCAAATGCAGTAATAAGCTCATTTACATGACAGATGTTTTTTTAATTTTATTTGTATTTGTAGAACTTTACAACAGTCCATAAGCTTATGCAGGTGGAAGGTCGTCCTATGGATGTCGTAAAGATTTGTCTTTGCGGGGACCCGGCTGCCGGCAAAACCACCATCAAAAGCACCCTCATAAAGGTCAGTAGATATAGCGGGCTGTATAATGATTACGGGGTTGTGTTGAAGTAGATTGTTAACAGATAAACAAGGTGAAGTATAGACAACATTTTGGAATCAAAATCATTTGGAATGCAGTATACTTCACTTTACCATGAAAATGGTATCCAATATAGGTGACGTGTTAATATATTGTTTTCTATTATGAATATTTAGAATTCTATTTAAACTAACAAACAAAAATCCCTTGCAACAACAAAACATTTGCACGTCCCCTATTTACCGCAATATAAAAGTTTGTCTCAGGAACCTGTTTACATAGCTAAGGCAAAAAACCCACTAGTTTGTCTCAGCTCAGAAGACCGCACACCCATAGCTTTTAAAATTCATATTTCAGTGCATATAGCTTTTTCCCATTTTTTATAAATAATGCTACTTCAAATTTTAATTTCACATTTGTGAAGTACCATATCAGCTTCATTTTCTTGCTTACAAAAGTAAAAATGCCAGATAAAAATAGAAGTTAAATACAGTTCAACAAAATGTGATTTGTTCTACTACAGGGTGAGTCAAAAAAAAGTGTACCCTAATTGAAAAAAATCAACAAAAAAATTTTTGACCACAAAATCGAGGCAACAAAAACTTTAAATGATTGCGCCATTTCTTTGCTACCATCTGGGAAAAAAATCACGCTATTTGATGATACCGTAAATATGACTATTTCTGTACAGGAGCTGTTTTTTCACCTAAAACACGGTTTTTAATTTCAAGCTTAACGAGCTTGATAATGTTTACTAGGATTATGATGTAAAGCATTACATCTTGTTTATTAAAAGAATTAAGTAGACAATACACTTGTTCAAAATTGTCTCCTAATAGATTAAAACAATAGACAGCTTTAAGGCCTATTTATGACACAATTACCACACTTTAATCATTTCATAACAAAGGAATTGATCCTTTCGCTGTCGGTATTGTAATTTTTTATTGGTCGTATCTTATGAAATATAATGGTCAAGATCTGGAAAGCGTGTTCGGACGTTAAATTGGTCACTTTTATTCAAAACAGTGTAAAATAAGTTTCCCTCAACCAATCTAAACCAGATAAAATTCATATTAAAGCTAATTGATTTGTCTTTATACCGTAGTATATTGTTTTGAAAACAAACGAATACTTTTTCTAAAACAAAATCGCTGAAGTTGAGTACACTTTTTTTTGACTCACCCTGTATGGTAAAGTTAAAATATACATTTCATGTTTAAAAGAAAATAGAAAACAAGATACCACATTTTGCATAGCATTTTTAAATATTTTTTCCCCATTTAAAACCAAAATTGCATTTTGCGTAGCATTTTTTTACTATTTTTTCCCCATTTAAAACCAAGCATTTATTCAGGTTTCTTCTGAGACAAACTTTGGGTGAAGACTCTCATAAAGAGTAGGAATCATCCCGGTCTGTATCTGTTCACACATCTAACGGACCCCAATGGAAATAAGCTAATAAGAGGCTTATTGGGTTACCCAGGGCCGTAGGACCCACATTATATCAAATCAAATCAGTGTAACCCCCCCCCCCCCCAACAAAAAAACACCAACAACACCCAAAAACACCAAACCTAAAACAAAACAAAACAAAGAAAAAAAGTGGGCCACAAATACACAAAAAACTATATCCAGATAGCTTTTTGCTCATTTTCTAAAAACGAAAGATGGTATAAATGTACAACACATCGTTACTTTGCCAAATGTTTCTGAAACAAAACTTTTCTTGGCTTACCTTACATGGATTAGGTGTCACTAAGTTATTTACAATTGTAAAATTAAGATTAGTTTTTTACTAGATTTTTGACATTGATTTCTATGCGAAAGTGACCAAAATTTGCTAGATTTTAATCCGAAGAATTTCATTCAAATAAATAACCCTCCCTTGTTTCCCCATTGACTTATTTATACATGTGTCATCTCAATATATAGGGACATGTTGGCTAAAATATATTGTGAATTAAGTCCAAGGAGAAGAAATCAAATCAAGTCTGTCTCTATGGGCCCCGACTCGCCCACAACCGACTCACCCATAATTGTTCCGGTTTTGCAAATATTAAAAACATACTTCAGAGACTCAACATACTTCAGAGACTCATCATGATGATGCAAATGTTATTAACAAACATAAAAATAACCCATGGGTTCATCCTTATTTCAAATTGTCTGCATTAAATTTGAAAGAAAACAATACTGAATGCAGAAAATAGTCACCAAACATGGAGAATAGATTGGAAGCAGATCAATACAAACCCCCAAAAGACACGATTCCTCTGAGGGCTGATGGGGTACTACCTAATTGTCAAAACATGCTTCCGTTTACATACAAAATTGTCTTATATTTACTTTTATGTGGCAAATACTGTTGATTCTATTTGATTAATTAACTGTTAGGCTGAGTTCACATAGGAGTATACTATTCTGGTATACGGTGCACGTTTTGCAGGGCACGCGTATAGCTTAAATCGAAACAATGTAATTTCATAATACCGGGTCACATAAGACGGCACTATTCGAAAAGGCCGTATACCTGCGTATAGTGTAGTATAGTATATATAGTATACCGGGAATCGTGCGTGTTCGATTTTCGTGCACCGTATACAGTCCTGTTTGGATGTGGTGGGCTGCAATTCGTGTGTAGCGTTCCGAATTTCGCCTATCACGATTTATAAACAATTTATTGCGTAGAATAGGGTAAGTTAGAACAATAGGACAATAGGACGCCTTTGTACTATACTTTTTCGGAATCTTGTGCTCAGCCGAACAGTTTGGTGTGCCATTTGAATCTTTGGCCCAGTATGGCTGCCATTTTGGAATTTTTGCTATAAAAGAACGTTCCCGTCACTTTTGAGAAATGCATGGGACCTCATTTTCTTTTAAAATGGTTCTAGTTGACAAGTTCACTAAGAAACTAAGGTAATGACTCTACTACGAGTAGGGCTCGCGTGCTACCCTATGTGACTCGCCGTGCCCGTATAGCGTATAGCGAATACCGAATAGCGTATAGCGAATACCGTATACCGTATACTCCTATGTGAACCCAGCCTTAGGAGATCAGATCCCTACTTTCTTTTCAAATGGAAGCATAGAAGCAGTTACTCTCTTGAACTTTAAAACCAACAGATTAGGCTACATTTTGCCACCTCATGTCGCATTGAAACCAATGGCTGAGATCAATATTGGGCTACTTTTGCCACCTCATGTCGCATTGAAACCAATGGCTGAGATCAATATTGGGCTACTTTTGCCACCTCATGTCGCATTGAAACCAATGGCTGAGATCAATATTGGGCTACTTTTGCCACCTCATGTCGCATTGAAACCAATGGCTGAGATCAATATTGGGCTACTTTTGCCACCTCATGTCCCATTGAAACCAATGGCTGAGATCAATATTGGGCTACTTTTGTCACCTCATGTCCCATTGAAACCAATGGCTGAGATCAATATTGGGCTACTTTTGCCACCTCATGTCGCATTGAAACCAATGGCTGAGATCAATATTGGGCTACTTTTGCCACCTCATGTCCCATTGAAACCAATGGCTGAGATCAATATTGGGCTACTTTTGCCACCTCATGTCGCATTGAAACCAATGGCTGAGATCAATATTGGGCTACTTTTGCCACCTCATGTCCCATTGAAACCAATGGCTGAGATCAATATTGGGCTACTTTTGCCACCTCATGTCTCATTGAAACCAATGGCTGAGATCAATATTGGGCTACTTTTGCCACCTCATGTCGCATTGAAACAAATGGCTGAGATCAATATTGGGCTACTTTTGCCACCTCATGTCCCATTGAAACCAATGGCTGAGATCAATATTGGGCTACTTTTGCCACCTCATGTCGCATTGAAACCAATGGCTGAGATCAATATTGGGCTACTTTTGCCACCTCATGTCCCATTGAAACCAATGGCTGAGATCAATATTGGGCTACTTTTGCCACCTCATGTCCCATTGAAACCAATGGCTGAGATCAATATTGGGCTACTTTTGCAACCTCATGTCGCATTGAAACCAATGGCTGAGATCAATATTGGGCTACTTTTGCCACCTCATGTCCCATTGAAACCAATGGCTGAGATCAATATTGGGCTACTTTTGTCACCTCATGTCGCATTGAAACCAATGGCTGAGATCAATATTGGGCTACTTTTGCAACTTCATGTCCCATTGAAACCAAAGGCTGAGATCAATATTGGGCTACTTTTGCAACTTCATATCCCATTGAAACCAAAGGCTGAGATCAATATTGGGCTACTTTTGCAACCTCATGTCGCATTGAAACCAATGGCTGAGATCAATATTGGGCTACTTTTCCAACTTCATATCCCATTGAAACCAAAGGCTGGGATCAATATTGGGCTACTTTTGCAACCTCATGTCGCATTGAAACCAAAGGCTGAGATCAATATTGGGCTACTTTTGCCACCTCATGTCGCATTGAAACCAATGGCTGAGATCAATATTGGGCTACTTTTGCAACCTCATGTCCCATTGAAACCAATGGCTGAGATCAATATTGGGATACTTTTGCAACCTCATGTCCCATTGAAACCAATGGCTGGGATCAATATTGGGCTACTTTTGCCACCTCATGTCCCATTGAAACCAATGGCTGAGATCAATATTGGGCTACTTTTGCCACCTCATGTCCCATTGAAACCAATGGCTGAGATCAATATTGGGCTACTTTTGCAACCTCATGTCCCATTGAAACCAATGGCTGAGATCAATATTGGGCTACTTTTGCAACCTCATGTCCCATTGAAACCAATGGCTGAGATCAATATTGGGATACTTTTGCAACCTCATGTCACATTGAAACCAATGGCTGGGATCAATATTTGGCTACATTTGCAACCTCATGTCCCATTGAAACCAAAGGCTTTCAAATTGTGGAGTACATTTTTGTATCAGACATTTAGCTAATTTTGGTCAGTAATTTCAACAATAAAGTGTTAAGATATTCAATATACTATAATCTATTTTTGAAACTATATTAATATCTTTATTTTAATGCTTTTGAATGATTTACTTTATATTTTTATTGCAGAAACTCTCTTTGTTGACTAAGGTTGGCCGTAAATTGGGCATGTCAAAAAAGGTTAGTAAGAAATCCTACCGAAATATTTCAAAAACAGAGTACGTGCCACAAATACACATTGTGCTTGTTTTAAGGAAGAAAAACAACAGCTTATGTCATATTTGATTTTTTTGGTCCAAAAAGTTTGTTATCTTTTCTGATTATGATATCCTTAATTGCATTTACATATTTGATTTTATTAGGATTGTTCCTTCCATGGATGTCTCATGGATAGTCAATTTCATTTTTTGTGTGAAAAGTAACTTTTATGTCATGTATCTTACTATCGTCCATCTTGATACGTTGTTTGTATAGGACAGCGCTTTGATTAGGCGCATACATTTATGCACTGCAATCAGTAAATTACACAGTAACATCACTGTCTTGTGGCAGTCATGACATTTATTCTATAGGGACTATGATGTCAGAATCTCATCGGGCTTTTTATGGGATGACTTTTGAGATCAAATGACACTGTGTCTAAGAGGATAACACATATATTGTGATTTATAATACATTTGATTGTGTAATAAAATTCGTTAAATTTGATGTCATGCACCAGCTCTATTGAATGCAGAACCAGGCTAGGTGCGAATCCCCGTATAGTCTGTTCCGTGTGGCCACAAGTATGTGATGCTGGTTGCATCCATTTATATGATTTTTTATTCTTCTTTTTATATTATTTCTTTTATAGAGAGAGGTAGCTGATGATGGTGGTTATGTCCGGACACCCGGGATTAACGTTTCACGGCAGTCAGTACCCGATGCGGGCGAATTTGTTCTTTGGGATTGCGCTGGGCAAAAGGAATATTCCCTTACACATGGGATGTTCCTTGGCGCGACAGCGCAGTCCATATTTGTGGTGATGTATGATCTTACATCACCACGATCAAAGGTAAAATATAATTGTTATCAATTACAGTTTGGTTTAAAGAATTGTTCACTGCCTTCCCCTAGTATGCAACTGACATATGGCTGGGACACTAACAAAGCATAGATAAAGTATAATGTCTTTGGAGATACCAGTTGTAATAAGAAGAGCGATTACTTTCAATAAAATAAAATCAAACTATTAATGTTAGCGTAGGGAAAATAAGATGCATGAGTTATAACCGGCAATGATAGTATTTTGGTAAAAGTTTCAAGCAATGTGGGAAATTTGTTGAAAAAACCCTTCAATCCCATAGTAATTCAATACAGAAGTCAGAGTTGTTTATGCAAAAGGGCTTCCGTCCAAGAAAAATGTTTGGCAAAAAGGCTTAGATCCATTTTCACTGTCCCCTAATGCAAAATACTGCCCTCTGTAATACACTATCAAAAGACAACTAAAGAATAAAAAAATATTTTTTTCCCTCTTTTGTCCCCTCGCCAACTCCTAACGCCCACCACTTACTGTTCAATTTGGTGAAAGGCATTTTTGTTCAGTCCAATTTTTGATTTGGTGAATGATTTTATTTTGAAAAATAAAGAACATAATAACAAAAAAATAAAAGTGATTGATTTGAAAAATGTACTATATTTAATTGGTATACATGTATGTCTTTCATTATAATTATACAAATCATCAGTCCCACTAAAATAGTCCAGAATTATACTTTCATGCTGTTTTTTCAAAATCACTAAAATGGATAGTAGATAATCGACACAGGGATGGTTAAGTCCCGGATTATCTCTATTGAAATGTTGCTCGGAGCTGATCTATGTCTGTTATGCACACACCTGTTTGACTAGCATTTTTGAAAAGCCCGGTAAACAGAACGGGTATTGATAGTCTATTGCGGCAACTACAGTATCTAATACTAGCTAACGGGATACATAAAATTAGTTTGATAAAAAAGCAACGGTGAAAGTTAAGATACTTCTAATATTTGAAGCATATAAATTTAAATACACGCATTCTCCGATGCGATAGATGTAACGATATTTGTGAAGTTTATAGACACTTATTTCACCCAGTTTTCTATTACACGTAAACTCTAACCCATGATGAGCGCGATGGACAATAGCACTTCTTTTGAAATCGATTCCTAGCGATTTTATATGCATCTGGGAACGAGAGTGGCATATTATTTATGGATGTTAAGAAGTTATTTCATGACAGGGCGAAAGGCTACATCCGCTTTTGTGTTGAGTGACCTTAGTCCAAAACACACATAGCTTCAAACAAAACACCCACTTAACCATCCTGTGTCGATTATCTATGAATGGATGTAAGTCCTTTTGCATATCAGCTCTTCATATCAAGATTTTCACTTTTTAACTGTTATTGTGCATGTGTTGTTTTGTAATTCATTTACTTAGACTCATCATCTTCATAATTTTATGTTTATATTTTTTGCAGGCGTCCATCATTGAGTACTGGCTGCCATTCATTCGGGCAATGCACGGCAAAGGGGAGGAAAGACCGCAAGTGGTGCTTGTTGGCTCCCATTTCGACAAGGTCAATCCACGACAGGGTAGGGACAATTCCTTTGCTACATGGTTTATTTGTTTTGATGCCACAAATGTTGTTGCGTACCTATCACCCATTCTTGAATGGAATACTGAGATTCTTACTACACATTCCTTTAATGACTTAAGATGCTGAAGATTTTTTGGTAACACTGCATCGTGGGAGAACAATTAATTTTGCACATAATGTAACAACAAGATATTGATAATAAGCCATCCTCACATGGGCCTTGCGGTTTCCTTGTCAAATATATCAAGACTAATATTCTGTGTAGTGTTTATAAATGTATGTTTGGGTCCTGGTGGTGGGACCAAGCTGTTTTACTTCTGATAATGCCATAACCCATCACCTGTTAAAGGTGTATGTTCCGATCACTTTATTTGGCTATTTTTTTTTCCACATCATGATATTTTGATATCAGAATCAGAAGAATCCCCATATTGTTCTCATTATGTCTGTAAATTCTTAGGGGCCAGAAATGTTCCATTTAGAAATTATAAGCTAAAATGTGGTGAATTACTGCCAAAATGGTTAACCAAAAATGTTTAATTATTTTTTCCAAGAAAAGTATAAATCTGAGATTTTGGGAGCTGGTTAATTATAGTTTTTAGAGAGTTTCCTGTGCTGCGAGAGGCTGTAAGACATCTGCATGATTAATTATACTTAATTACTGTATCTAACATTTTTAAAACAAATTAGGCTAATTAATGCACTTAATTATTAAAAATTTGCCAGGAACAACCTTAACTCTCACTTTTTTTACTGTTTCTGAAATAAACTTGCTTTAAGTGGACTTAAATGAAACAAATTATTTGTTTTTCATTAGATTGTATCAGTAACTCAAACAGTACAAACACCATACCATGGCATTTATATTAAACATTGCGGCCATTTTGGAATAAAACAGCAAAAAATGGGTAAATAGTAAAGCCCTGCCTCCTCCTTGTCTTCCAAAAATCAGGACGAGCAACTTGTAATATATTTTACTTGGCCTAATAATATACCAAATTTGATCTGCAGGTAAACGGGACGGGTTGGATATTATCAAGACTGCAACAGAACGTTTCCATGACACGCTGGAAATCATTGATACCATCATACTTGTTGACGCGCGGGAAGGGTACTGTGAGGGAATGGCCGATCTGAAAGCGGTCCTGAAGAGACGCCGAAAGGAAATGATAGTAAGTTGCTTTATTATTTGTATTATAGAAAACGTTTCATAAACATACTGGACTACTGAAATAGGGTCTAATCAGTGCAGACATTATCATATAGTTATAATAAAGGGGGGTGCGAATCACAAAATATTGCTATAATTCGGGATTGGCACCCATGCCACTGTGAGCAATCAATTACTACAGGGTGAGTAAAAAAGTGTACTTAAAGTAAAATAATTTAAAAACAAATTGTTATCAGAATATGAAGGCAACCAATGTATGTAGCAATAAGTATGTAGCAATAAATGCATTTATTCACTATCATCAGCAAAAAGAATCATGACATTTCATGGTACCGTTTACCAGCTATGCCTATTTTAGTAAAGTTACTGCATTTTTAAACCGATAGTGAAATTCAATAGATTTTATAAGAGGACATATCGCAACTCTTGTTCGGTTTATAAAATGTTCACTTTTACGCAAATGAGCATAAAATGAGTTGATGAGTTGAATTTCAATCAACTTAAATTCTTTAGAAAGCTAATGAGATAAAAAAATCTTAGACATTTTTGCACAGATGTTAAGATATAAAATCCCAAAGTTGAGTACACTTTTTTGACTCACCCTGTATAGTGAAATATAAATACTTATACATATAACCAGGGTATTGTAAGCTGTATGTATGTACAATTATATTACTACTCCCTGTCTGCCTAGTCTTTGCTGAGAGAAATCATCCTTTTTTCATAATAGAAATGTGTTCATAGTCTTCTAGTGTGATTAAAAACCTGAAGTGAATAATATTATATCAATTACTTTGTAATTGAAAACTGATGAAATTTGCTCGAATTGAAACAATGCCAACTTCTATTCGCCAATGTCGGTCGATGCGCAACAAAGAAAGTATGAACGCGACACAATGATCAGCAAAGAAACTATTCCGCCAATGTCGGTCGATGCGCAACGACGGGAGAATGAACGCGACAAAATGACCGTCAAATAACTCTTTGTAGAACTGGTACTATATAGACCTAGATGATTGGAGTTGAAATAGCCCCCTCGCTCATCAGGTTTGGGGTTGATTGGCTTGTGACAAAAAGATTAGATTGTGAT
The DNA here is from genome assembly GCA_035610835.1 of Ophiura sarsii. NCBI lineage: Eukaryota > Metazoa > Echinodermata > Ophiuroidea > Amphilepidida > Ophiuridae > Ophiura > Ophiura sarsii. Next base: position 32,202,270 of record CM069444.1, on the reverse strand, counting down.
GAATGACCTGAAATTATAGGTTGTTCCTGTTCAGTGCTTGGACTCTGGCACAGTCTCAAAGTATAGACACAGAAGCATAGATCTTTATTGTGTATAAAGAGGATAAAAATTTGCCTGATGAAGAGACTAAGTTTATCCTACTTTATGTTATCATTGTTTTAATTTCATCTCACTAGGATAATGGCAGATACGGTTTCCCACAAGAAATAGTAATTGCGATACAAATTGACCAATGAATTGCAATGATAAGTATGTGAATATTCATGAGGTGTTTCTTTTTCTTTCTTTTTTTCAGAAAGATAAAACAGTTCCCAAGCTATGTGACGAGGTGCAGGCGCTCATCAAACCACTGCGTGATACTGTTGTACCAATAATTGGTTGGAATGATTACCTGCACCTTGTAAAAACCAAGTATGGTGGTATAGATGAAGATACCTTGAAACTGGTGACTGGCTTTTTGCATTTGCAAGGGGAGGTAGGTGATATTAAATAATGTGTCAACTAGGCGAGGAAAAAACACCCTGTTTTAAGGGCCCGACCATCCACTTTTATGCATTTTTCAAGATTTAAAAAAAAAATGTTTTGATCTTTCTTTCTCAAATGTTAGCCATTTTTTGACTGAAAATCTGTCGATTTTTTTTTAATAGAATTTATTTTTTAAAAATACAGATTTTTGCAGATTTTGGTGACATTTTAAGTGAAAAAACAAGCAAAACCCGACCGAACGACCCTACTTGACAGGTCTGTCCGCCCGTAAAACAGGGGGTGTTCTTTTTTGTTGCCTTACTGTATGTAACTTTAGGAAAAAATACACAAATATTAAGTACTCTAAAAGAAAAAGAAAAATCTGAATAATGAATAATTACAAGGCCAATCCAATCATGTATTGTATGTGTTTTTAGAGTTGAAAAACAAAAACTGTGCATTAGGTGAAGCATAGGTCAACACTCAACAATCTTGCCTTATAAAACGATGATGTACAGTGGATATAGGCCTCCCTCATCCCAAGTAATGTATTGAGTGTATAAAACATGAGTTCCTTGTCACATTTTCATCTGAATAAACCAGTAAACACACATGCAGTATAATTTTACTATGCTACCACAAATAACAATGCATATGTGTGATTTATTTTATGAGATGAAAATGTAGAATAAGTTATATCATCAATAATTATTGTCTAATTGTATTTGTGTTTTAATTTATTCCTATTTCAGATATATTGGGCCAAGTTTACAAAGAAAGAAGACCAGCTTATTCTGAATACTCAGTGGTTTACCACTGAGATCATCGGAGCTGCATTTGCAGGCGATGAGTTCAGAAGGCAGTTCAAACCTCTTCCGGATCAATCGTGTTATACCCTTGAAGAGCTCAGGGACTTCTTCCCGGAGATGGACACTTCACGACTCCTGGCCTTATTGGATGACATGGACCTTCTTCATGTCACAAGCGATGAACGGTATCTTCTTCCAGGAAAGTTACCAAGCGCAGGGGTAGATGCTTGGGACACACATGGTGCTTATGAATTGAAAGGCAGAAGCATCAAGTGTGTAGATCAAGCTGATATATTTAATCCGTTGGTCTTTCCTGCTTTACAGAAGAAGATGCTTGACATCTATCGCGATTCCTGTCAGGTCTGGCAGTCCACAGTTTTGTGTAAATTTGGTAGAGTGGAAGTAACTATGAAGCTCACCAAACACAAACGCGCGATTCAGGTAGTCGTGAAGTGTCCAACTCGGAAAGATAGAAAAGTTTCACATGAGAAATTAGAAGATGTAGTTGAACTGATCCAATCTGAGCTCTTCCAGAAATCGAAGGGTACAATTGTTCAATTTGGATACATGAGTCCAAATGCCCTTCGACAACATCAAGATCTGGAAGAGGTCTTGAGCTTTTCTCAGGAGGAGCTGATAGAAGCTGAGGAATGGTCTGGTGTCATCGGGCCAGATGAAGAGGATATCACCCAGATCCTCTTCAACGGGTACGATGACATGTTTCTTCAACAATTTGGCCTGAATTGTCGCTATGACTGGCTACCAGTGAGCGCAGCAGATAGATGTTTTCATCTTCTGGATAGATCATCTGAATGGGGAGAAGACTACCGAGCTGTAGGTAAAGCTCTTGGTATTCAAGATCATGCCATAGAACGAGTTGCGGAAAGCACCGGTCGACATGAATCTCGGACAACGAACATCATAAAAGAATGGTGTACGGATCACACGAGAAAGTTGTCGATCGGAATGCTGCAGCAGCTCCTCAGCCGGTTGAGTCTTGTTCTCAACGCAGATGCATTGATTGCAGTCGATGAAGTTGTGGAGAAATATACTTCACATCTAATGGTAATTATGAGGCTTATAATGTTCAAATAGACAAATTGGGGTTTTAATGCGTGGAACAGTGCCATATGGATATGACATTTAGTTTTTTTGTCTACAGAACAAACAATTTGTTTTCAATTAGTAGGTTTTGAATAGAAGAAAAGGAATTTTAATTGTTTTGACTAATGTTTGGTGTGGGACTATGTTGACTGTGCGTGACTAGGAAATGGAGATGAAAGAAATACAATATTTGTACTAAATATTATGTGTGACAGAATATAAAGGAATGGAAAGGTGGGGGCAAGGTGGTTAATTTTTAGATCAGTTTCTCAAATGCGCTGAGCTATATCTGGTTCAGGCATATCGTGTAGAAGTTTACTAGCATGTCTTTACCGAGCGAGTTACCAAGATTCACCCTCTTCTCCCATAATAAATAACCCGACTTGAATACAGTATAATGTTACATGCGACCGTACCATTGAATTGAAGCCATTTCAATCCGATTGTGATGACATCAAAATCCTTTTAACTGCAATTTTTTATGTATAAACATTCTACAATTATGATTTATCGATATCACCGTAATGGTATGCATCCATGTACTAACTCTCTATTTGCAAGAATGCATAGAATAGTCTTTTAAAAGTAGTCAATTTTAATTTTTTCCATCCATACAGAAATCTGAAGCGCTCACTGGACATGAAGCCTCCTCCGATGTGTATGCCAGTCATGATGCCGATAGCGCATTTAATGTTGGTAAGTACATGTACTGCATCGTGTTATTCTATTTCATTATGTGATGATATATGACGGAGACGTATCAAAGCAATGCAATGGACTGATATATTCATTAACTAAATGATAGCCATATTATTTAGCAGGAGGCTTTGGCAGTGACAGCCTCCTACCTTCTCCCTTTTCTACAGTCTTGAATGAACTAAAATATGCAAATAAAAGATCCACCCTACCTTAATTTATTGAACATATCTGGGATTGTAATTGTTGATTAAAAAACACATCTTTGTAATGCTGTTGCCCCCCCCCCCCTTTCAAAAAAAGGGGGAAAAAAGAAGAAAAGTATGGTAATAAAAATTGAGAACAAGATGCTTGACCTCAATTCTTCTCAATTGTTGCCATGTTAAATTATGTGTATAAAATTGCACCCATGAGGAATTAGTCAGTTGAGAATTGTGTGTCACATCTTGCTTAGATTAAATATAATATTGTTATGAGTTTGGTGAACTGTGATAATATAGGTATAAATAGAATGATATTTGAATTGTACTGTAACATTGTTTTTCTATTTATTCTATACAGATGTAACAGGTGTGACAGATAAGTTGGTCCGATGGAGGCTTGTGCTTAAACGTCAGTGGGATATTGTAGTACGTGATCTTGTTACTAATAATGGGATCACATCCAGTCTGCACTATCTCCCCGACTGTGATTGCCAAGTCCTTGACGAACTAGATCAGTCACAAGAGCAACGGCAGAAAAACTCCAAGAAGCTATTGAAGTTGCTATTGCATTGGAAGGAGGATAGTTGGCCCGACGACTTTCTACTGGGGTTACGAGAGACGGGTCAATGTCCTTTAGCCAATGCACTTAGCGAGGAGTACCAGAAGGTGGAAAAAGAGGAAGAAGAAAGATGCAAAAAAAGGCGACTAACACAAAGGGCATTTTACAAGTCCATCAAGCATGAAGAGGTATGTTCTGTATAAATATGTGTGCAATTGGGCATGGTTCACAACTCCCAAGGCAGGCTGACAAATGATATAAAATTGACCGAGGAGACGCATTCCCCAAGGGGTCATTCTTGATATTACTTGATACGCATGCTCATCAGAAAAAGGAAAAAACATTGAAAAAGGGTGGCATTTATATCTTTAAAGACATCTTTAAAGAATCCGGGTACTTTTTAGTTTAAATATCTTCGAGATTTAGGTTCAACTTTTGTCATAGGTTTTCATCATGGGAGTCATCCACTAATTCCTGTGAGTGGTTTTCCTTGAAATCTACTGGGGGTTAATGTTTATGAGTGCAATGGTATGAATATTTTCATGAGGTGAAAGATGAAATGTTCCATTCAACGAAGCGAAGCTGAGTTGAATGGAACATTTCATCTTTCAACGAATGAAAATATTCATACCATTGCACGAATGAAAAACATTCATTATTTGTTTTATATAACAGTAACACATTCGGTAGGTTATTTGTCATAAAAAACGGAAGCTGACAGGCCTACGCTACTGACCGAGTAGGCCTAAGCTTATTTTGATTTATAATTGATCATTTTAATAGACCTAGCCCTCGCCTGGAAGCTTGCGTTCTCACTTACAATATTTGTCTCATGTACAGCATTAACATTAGTCCCATCAATACAAGAAGGCAATTATAATCCAAGATATGCAGGCAGCAGAACAAAAAATAGGCCTCCCAGCGGCTACGCTACGGCACTTTCACCGCAAGATTGGTTGTTGGGAGACGCTGCATACAGGCTGGCCATAAATACAAACGCATCGTAATCGTGGCGCGGATCAATATTAGTGCGTGTACAGTGACTGTTGCCTGGTGAAAAATACGAGGCGTGCAATAGTACAAAACAAATGGAACCAAGTTGCACGGCAAATGGAACCAAATTGCACGATTAATGACGTATGATGTAAAATCAATGAAATGGGACAAATATTTCATGTCATGTGACATACAATCCACCAATCAAATGACAAGGAAATGTCCAACTGTTATATAATATCTAATGAAGCCAGTGGTGTACCCAGGGGGGGTCCAGGGGGCGGCCCCCCCTGAAATATCCCTGTCGGTAAAAACGACCCTCCGTCGGTAGATTTGCGATTTTGACCATGCAATTTTTTTTTGCCGGTTATGTTGACCACTTCATCGCAACCCCCCCCCCCCCCCCCCCCCACCCCCCCCCCACCCCCACTTATCAAGATTTCAGCTGCTTACGGGGAAAAAATTGTGCGAGTTTTACGATTTTTTTTTGGGGGGGGGAGTCTGTAAAAAAATCTGTCGGTACATCATGCCTTTCGTCGGTACAAGTATGGTCGCCCCCCCCCCCCCCCCCCCCAGTTTCCAAAAGCTGGGTACGCCACTGAATGAAGCCATAAGTGATGAAATTTGGTACTGCTGTATATACCATTTAGAGTCCAATTCATCTCAGTACTCTTGTGAATCTTTCTATCCAGTCATGGCAAATTAATGGAAAATTATTAGAACAATGTTGAGTAACTTAAGATTTTCTGTTCTGAGTGATTCGATACTTAAGTTAAATGGATTTATGTTTTATTTATTTAAAGGGGCCTGCAGCTGCCGCGGCTACCGGTACCGGTTAAAGCGAAGCTGAATCATGGTTACTCTTGGCTGCTGATCATGCTGATGGTGGTGCCCTACACATTGAAGCGATGCACATACAGTGAGTTATCTCTCCATCATGATGGTCTGTATAGTGTTAAAGTATACAGATTTGAGTGTCTAGTGTATCGCCAGAAACATCTCAAGAACTTCTTCCTTTTTTGTCATCATTAATTGGTCTTCCCTTTCTGGTATCTTTTCCTGCTGCTGCGTACATCAAGAGCGTGCCTTCGTTACATCATCGACCTCCCCTTGCTTTCCCCTTTGTAGTGTACATCCAGGTCACCAGTTGTAATTGTATTTTAATTATCTACAGTCCAGTCTGTTGCAGTTCCAATGTATTTATATCATTTGTATTTTATGTACTCTGCCGGTTTCTTAGCCTGTATATATCACAATAGTGTGTGTTATAATATGTAGTATATATATTGCATATTTGTATTACCTTTGTATCATGCATTTTTATATTCCAAGAGTATCTGATATAATTATATGTATCGATACATTTATCATTATGTCTCTCATGTTTGTACTATACTTATTCATTGTAAAGTGCTTTTGGGTGCTTATAATTTGTAAAGTGCCGTATGTGTTATTATTGTATAATGATTAACTCTGCACCATCATGCAGATTCACATATCTATTCTATGGTGTCTTGTATGCTAGGCATATATACCAGTGACTGACAGTGGGCAGGCACATCAACAGTCTTATTGCGTGTATATATACATAGGCGTAGCCAGGATTATCTTATCCGGGGGGCACTCAGATCAGGCTCAGATCCAGAAAAACTGAATTTGATAAGGTACCATCCAAGCAGTGCGCAGCACTGCCCTCCGAGCTATGCTCGGACAGGGGGGTGTCTGAGGGGGGATGTTCCCCCCTCAGTAGTAGAAAAAATTTCAATTTTGGAACTCATTTGGTGCGATCTGGTGTATACTTTTGACCAAAATTTAATCGAAAAGCCACCTCTTCATTTCCAATAAATATTTTGTTTTTTATCAAAGCACGAAAGAAGTTGAGCATTATACTGATATATTCTTGATTTAAGTATATTCCCCCTCAGAATTGGACTTTTTTCAATTTTCGAACTCATTTGGTGCGATCTGGTGTATACTTTTGACCAACATTTTATCGAAAAGTCACCTCTTCATTTCTAATAAAATTAAAAAAATTTATCAATGCACGAAAGAAGTTGAGCATAATTATACTAATATATTCTAGATGTTTGCTATATTACTGGCAATAAAAGCATTTTCTTTCGGGTAATTCTATCTTCTTTTTTGTACGTTATATGAATATCAAAATCTTAATTTAAAAGAAAACTAAAGCTGCAAATCAAAATCATATATTTTTGAAATTATTATTAATCAGATACCTATACATTGACGACGTAAAGAACTAAACCTCCCCTGTGATGCCTTAACAGCCCCAACTATGATAGCTTAATCGCGTGTCGCAACTGTTATAGAGTGCGCTATGTTATGGGCCAAATCTAAACAATGCACAGATTGTGAGATTCAATCGCCTGGCCAATATCGGGCCAATGAAACATCAATATTGTAATGTTGTATGTGTTAAAGTTTAGCAAACAAAAAAAAAGAAGTTTAACCAACATTTTTTAACCAACTACTGTTGGTTAAAACATATTAACCAACAAATGATTAAAAATTGTAACCAACCACAGGTTAAAGTTTAACCAACCACTGTTGGTCAAAACATTTTAACCAAAAAATGATTAAAATTTGTAACCAACCACAGGTTAAAGTTTAACCAACAGCTGTTGGTTACAGTTTTAACCAACCAATTGTGTGGTTCACCTGGTAACCTCCCGTTGGTTAAAATTTTAACCAACATGGTTAAAGATTTTAACCTTTGTTCTGAGAGTGTACAACGAAAAATGCTATCTTTGTATTTGAACGTCATAATTTAACTATGATTTCTCTTATCAAAATTGAGGCGACAATGGCAAAATTGGGTGACAAGGGAGAAGGAGCGGTCGGCCCCTTCTTAACCCTCTGGCTACGCCATTATTGCCTTGATATGCCGGGATCTGTGCCGGGAACGTACAAAATAAGGGGTGGGGGCATGGACACTTACTATGTAACAAATAAAGAACTCTATACCATCTACTATTTCTCTTTTCTTTCTTCCTTTTTCTCTCTTTTTCTTCTCCTTTTCTTTCTTTTTCTTCTTCTTCTCCTTTTTTTTTTTTTTTGGTGCCAGGGACCCGGGGGGCACGTGCCCCCCAGGCCCCCCTGGCTCCGCCAATGGAAAGTACTTTTCAGAAGGAGGTCCACATTTTAATAGTTAGGTCTAAACCCTCAATTCTGTGACCATTCTCTGGCTATTAAGTTTTGACGATAGATTTGACTTCTATGGACCTTTTAGAAGAAAAAATATCCTCCATGTCCCTCGCAAAGGTGTGGGGAACTTCCAGGAGACAGCAAAATTCAAAATGGTCGCCATACAGGAGCCCCAAAATTTAAATGGCTTCAATTAAGATATAAGGCATACTAAATTGTTCGGCTGAGCACAAGGATTCCGAAATTGTATAGTTTGCCCCACTTCCGATGTTTGGTTTATAGTTAAATTAATTATTTACGGACTACTTGAAACACATATTTTGATGAAACTAAGTTGTACAATTATTAGCACCTGCACTTATGGCACAAAAAGTGCTTGAGTAAACATTTTGGGTAGATTCTTGCAACCATGTTTATTCGACTTAATATGTCATAAAATGATAACAAACATGCTTTTCATCATCTTGGTATAATGGCTGCCATTTTCAAAAAGAATTCTTCTCAAAAGGCATTATTTCCTCAATTTGAATTGTCTCTTCCTACGAGCGGTCGTGCTCCCCACTCCCGCACTGCTTGCATCCGTAGCTCACTCGCTCACTTTCGTTTTGCATGAGAACAAACAGGGGATAATAATATCAATATTGTATTTTTGTAATTTGATTGTATTACGTATTTTATATGTATATAATTATCAATGTCAATTTATCATGTATTTCTTATGCATTTCTGTAATCATGTCTTTTTATAATGTTGTAATGTGCTGTAACTAGGAGATGAAATAAATAAAGTCTCTTGCTTGAAGAAAGAAAATCTTTCAACCAAAATTGAAATAAACAATATTCGCACATAAGTAATACTTTACCTAGATAGCTGTATAGAGCACTAATTTTAATTATTTTTGAAGTATAAGGCAAGAACTGCATTGTTATTTCATCAAGGACATATATGTCTGTATGTTTTAAAAAACGTTTAAGTAATTTAGAGAGTTATTTCCTGTTTCAATAATCAATGAACGATTTTAAACTTCAATTCAGTATTGAGCACAATAAACTCAATTGACAATTGACTCAATAGACCGACAATTCCGTCGGTCTATTGAACGGAGCTCTTTTACACAATGACTAGGTATGAAATTGTATTCAGATAGATGCCATTGTTTCTAATACAGGCGCAAAATATATTACCTTTTATAAAGTAATATTTGATACAATAGCTAATGAAGACAATCACTATTGAAGTTGTAAGCGACGTAACTGTTAAGTCACATACAAAGCCAAATTGAAATATAAAGACACAATAATAAATTATAAAACATGTGTCGTTTATGAATCATAACAACTACAGAGACATATTATTAACTACAATCCGTAAAACTAATATAACCCAAAACCTGATGATGTACAACCATATTGCATTCGAGAGCTAGTAATAGCTGGTGTTTTCACGTCGAAAAACACTGGTCGTAAGAGCCGTGTTAAAAACAACAACACCAAACTTAATACTGGTTCCGAAGACCCAGTAAAAAGAAGAAAGAAAGAAGGGCGCACAACAGTAACTCGAAAGACCTTCCCAATAACCACGCTGTTTTCGTGCAACCGGTTAACTGGGAATAATTCCTATTAAAAAACACGTAAATAAAACGACCCCGAAACAACCGTTCGTTATGATATAACCAGATCGGCGATAGTTTCGGCGTTTACGGTTTGGTTGGTCTCAAAGTAACGTATACTTGAAAACAATCAGCATTACATTCCAGTTGTCTGTAAGGTTTGAGCCCAAGTTTGATCCATCCAACACATTGACCGCATGCTGGGGGACCTTGAGTGTGGCAGCGGTGGAACTAGAAACAAGCCTGAGGGGCTGCAGTATTGCCACATGACTTTCCAAGCGTGGTGATTTTCCGCCTGATTTGGGTTAGTTTTAAAACTAAAATCTGCTCTTTGGATAATATAATGTGATTTTTTCCCCTCGAAATTGGAACATTTGTTTTTATAAAATATGATATAGCACTAGTTTGTATGACAAATTGAAATTAAAAGTTGGAATTTGTTATCACAAGAACATTTTCAAAAGTAGTATATACGGCTTCTAGTTACACCACCACTAAAGAGCCTTGAGCTATGCTTAGGATAGCGGTGGAAATGGTAGCACGCATGCTGGCAAGACACAGTTGGTGTAAAATAAATCAGATAAATGGTGTAGGAGGGGACGATTTATTACCCTGGATATATCATCAAAGACGTGGTCAAGAAAGTTGGATTTTATACAGGGCACGGAACCGTAATGAGAAAATGGTTCCCAGAGGCTAATCGCTTATGTATTTTGAAGGACAATGAAGGATATTTGCAAATAATTTTCCGAAATGGTGGAAGCTAGCTAAATAAGCATCTGCGTCTGCTATTAATATGACAATCCCATTTTCCACACGTGTTTGTACACAGCGTCCGTTTGTTATACTGTACTGAAAGACGCACAATTAGATATCAAGGGGAGGGATTTGGGGTCATTACATTTTGCTTTTACCTCTCATCCTTTAGCATTGCGTTACTCTATCACCTTTTAAACACAAACTTTTTTTTAGAGGTGAGGCATGTCAACCTTTTTTTAAGTGGTGAGCATTCTTTTTTTTTACCTCGGCAGGTGCAGCAAAATATTTTTTTCTTCTAAAAACTCCTTAGCCCCACGCCCCTTGATATCTAATGGTGCATCCCTGACTAGTTTATGGGTACGAGATGGGACTTTCCGCGAAGTTTTGAAGTGATCGTAGTTCGTTTCAATCGCCTTTTCTGAGGTTTTTATGGGAATATTACATTCTTCAATCGAAATATCAGTAAGTTTCTATTTATATCAAATCTTATTATTACCATATTGTATAACTTGGAATGTGCAGCATGCCAGAATAGTGTGGGTCGTTTTGACCATCCAAATCCATGTGGTGAATTACTTAAAGTTGAACTGTTCAAAAGGGTTTTTTAGCATGTTTAGGGAATATTTTCCTTGCTTGCTTGATGCGTGATGTGTTAATTTCTATAACAGCTGTAAACAGCTAAACTGGAATGTTGTTGCAGATGTGACGTCAAAACAGACAGCCGTCAAAATAAAGTAAAAAAGTGGTGGGCGGGGCAAAAATCAACAGTTAAATAGCAGACATTGACAAATACTGGACAAGACTGCCGACAAACTTGTAGAAAATACTGACAAATACACGATGAACACTTGATGACTGGCTGGAAAAAACTTAGGGTGCACTATATATATGGCCGTTGTAACTTACAGGAAGGCGGCACCAGGCAGTGGCTGCATTTGCAGGATGGCTGGCGCTGCAGCAGGTTGAAATGCAGCTAGTGATGGCTGATGGGTTGATGTGAAGCACTGGTGCTGCAGGTAATCTGTTCCAGATTGCAACTGCTCTTGGGAAGAAGGCAAATTTGTATGCATTCACGGTTGGTGTTTACATAAGTGCGATCTAGTCTTGGTGAGATATGGGTGCAAATACTAGGAAAGGTGACTGCAAATACATAGTTTTTACACACCCAGTTTTTGTCCACATGGCCTATACTTTGTACACAAAACCTTAAATTTACACTCCCAGTTTTTTGAATTTGCACACACCTTCAAATCCTGCCTAATTAAACTTTATTTAAAGACCTTGCTTTACTTTATTTAGTCTTTAGTGAGTGAGTGACAACTGACATGCAGTGATTTCGGAAAGTGTTGATGATTTACATTTCCAAATCGAATTAACTGTTCGTTTAATACATTTAGGCCTATCCGGGCAATATACAAATAAGTCTCGGCAATGTCGTGTTTGTTGCCCCGGACAGGAAAACGTAATGTATTTCACAGCTTATTTCGTATTTCGTATGAGTGTTTGTAAAATATAACACTTATTCAAATCATTGTGCCTGTGCGGGGCAGAGAACACGATAATTGCCAGTAGTCTCTCAAGTAAACAATTTCTCGAGGGTCCAGTCATTTCTGCCGTCGTACGCACTACTACTGTCGCTAACAGTATGTAGTCATTCACAGCAGCAGATTCCATGAGTTTATTTTATATTATTGGCCTTCAAGTTCTGGCCTCACCAAAACATTCACTTGAAATATTTAAAAAGGCCTAAAGTAAAAGCCTCTCACATAGTGATATTGGTACTTCTAGCCATGAATTTCTATTTACATAATTTTAGGCCTGAGCCAGCTCTGATTCGTGAATCCTAGCTCTCTGTGGGAGAGCTAAGGAATGAAAGCATATGAGTTGACAGATGGTCGGATATTTTCATCAATATTTTTCAATTTATCTGAATAAAAACAGTCAAACATTTGCTACAGATACCAATTCATCATGTTTAATGTTCAAGTAATATTTATACATTAGTTAAATCTCTCAACCAGCAACTATTTCCAATAAATATTAGCTTGAATTTCAACCGCCCTATTCCAGCTACGGTACACATAAATCGGCGACTTGGACTGTCAGCTAAGACAATCGCCGAATCAGCGTCATTTATCATGGTTCATGGACATGGCAATCTAAATTCGAGCTAGGTTTTCTTGGAAATAGAAACAGGCTAAGATATAAACCAAGGGCGGCATACATATTAATTATTATTTTAACATTTAGATTTAATAGACCTGATTGATAGGCTATCTGAAACAAAACTTTGACTAATTCTATTCAGAACAGTTGATAAATATTGATGAAGATATATCTCTCGCCGACTCGAATGCTTTCATTTCATACCTCTCAGTATGATTCAGGTTAATTATAGGCTGTACGACTTTACGAAAGTAATTAAAGAGGCACTTCTACAATAGTCTAAGTTTAAATGATCATATCAGCACACCGGTGAGGTCTACTCGAGAGGGCTGCTGTCTGAAATATTTTTAGCTGAGGGAAATGATAACCCAATTCTTTCCTTCACCTTCATTTCTTTTGCTTACAGGTACCGAAAACTAGAAGATATCCGGACCAGAAGACGAACTTCAAGGGTGATGATGTTGTTGATTTGTCAATCTTCAAATTCTAATACATGTAGGTCTCCAATGTATTCATGTACCGGTACCATAGAATGGGTAGTCTTGGTTCCAGGCTGATCACTCACCATGCTCACCCCTACTGCTGTACTCATCATTTCCTGCCACAGAACAATATTGTGCTAACTGGATACAAGTCTGTGAATTACAGATTAGAGTATAATAAATACCAAAAATACCAAAAAAATAAACACATTTCAAAACTAGAGAAACACATTCCTAATATGCATGCTATTGCTAAATCATTTAATTTGTGGTGAGGTTGCTTGTTTTGACTTTATAAGCCATAACAAATAAATTGGGCTGTAAATGTTGAAAAGTTATTGTTTTGAATTTTTCTCATAATTAACATGGGTCAAGGTTACCCTACTTTTCGCTTCTTATTTTCAGTAAATGCAGGTCTGTGTCGTAATGAAGAATGCAAATAAAAATGCATTGGGTATTATTTTGTCATAGATAAATTGTTTAATATATATCCAACCACAACATAAAGGTTACTGAAAACATCCGTGTAGGTTAGGCAGTTGCAATTTGTTGAAAGAATATTATTCTAAAAATACCTAAAAATAAAGAAAAAATCATACAGCTTAGTGTGTTTAGGTCCAGAGAATAATTACAAATTTGAACTTACTGTTCCAGACAGGGGCGGACTGGCCACTGTGGCGTTGTGGCGATCGCCACATGGGCCGCTTGGTTTTGGGCCTCTCAGGGCCGGTTACTCAAATTTTGTATTCACGAGGTGACTGACTTGGAAAAAAATTGGGGCAACCTTTTACGAAAATTTACTACCGGGACGACATACTTCTGCCTGACATGGTCAAAAAGGGCCGCTTTAATAATTTTGCCACGGCCGCTTTCAGGTCCCAGTCCGCCCCTGGTTCCAGACAGTTTCGACGTCCAATCGGATTTCTTTCTGAGTGGTGTATGACCGTTGATCCAGTGTTGCCAGAAGGAGTTGACTTTCTGGTGACGTCACGAAATGTGTTTGGTGACGTTTTCTGGATCAATTAATCGTACAAGTGACTAAGTTGACGATTTTAAAAGCAGGCGTGATCTATGAGATCCCTTGTCAAAATTGCAAAAAAACCTACATAGGCGAAACAGGCCGCCGTTTCGGTACGCGAAAAAAGGAACATAAAACAGAAACGGACAAAATGACAGGCCGCAAATTCACACGCACGGCAAGGAAAGACTCACAAAATACGGAGATGAAGTCTTCCATCGCAGATCACGCTGCTACTGAAAACCATCTAATAAATTGGGACGATACAAATATTCTCGCGAGAGACAACACTAGAAACACCGGATGGATTATACATGAAACAGCACCTCATGAACGGCGACGAGGGGGACTGCCAGTTTTTAATGAATAATTGCTTAAGATGTTGCCATGCCATCACAAGCTCTTTGGAGCTGTTTCTAGGCCTGATGACCATACCGCTGATGTGCATCAAGGCTTAAACCGAATCACGGTCATGAGAATTATTGTGTCAAACTGTTTTAAACAATTGCACAACAGGGGTAGAAATTAAAATAAAATACATTCTCGCAAGTACAGTTTAACACACTATTGAATAGAGGTCGAGAATCCACAGATTTTCACAAAGCAGAATATAAGCAGATTCTCACAACCTGTGATGGATGAACTTGATGAACCTGACATTATGGATAAAAAAAAAATGGATCAAATTAATTTGAAGAACCAAATAAAACCAAACCTCATAAATGTACAAGATCATTGCTATTTAGAAAACATTTTTTTCATCAGACTTTCACCTTGATTGTGATTGTTAATTTCATAATTTAGAGAGTTATCTGATGTAAATACATTTGATCATTTTAAAATTAAAGGTAGATGTTCTGATTGCTAGCCCGATCTTCAACTTGGTGTTTTCTATTTTACATGAAAGGTCATCCTTAAAATTGTCGCATTCCAAACTTTGAGTTGCATAACTCCAATGGTTCTTATTTCATAGCACAAGGTCACAAGAAATTTGCCCATTGAGTAATACACAAACTGCCGGGTGGTTAACCACCTTTGGCAGTTATTCACCACATTTAGCCTATAATTTATAAATGGAACATTTCAAAATATCTTGATGTGAAAAAGAAATATAGCCAAAAGTGATCAGAACATACACCTTTAATAACAAACCCTTTTTTGAGATGCCAAAGTTTCACATACTTGTACAAGCTGTAAACATGATCTATAATTGCTCTCTGCAATGATTCGATTCAAGCAGAGTCCTTATATTGCACATAAATACAATGAATGGAATACAATAAAAGACCAATAAGACTAAGTGAACATTTATATTTATTTGTAATATGCATTTAACATCAATGATTATGGCAATAATAAAATATCAATTATACTAACATGTAGATTGATATTTCCCAGTTGAGTGAACTATGACTGTGTCAATTCTGTATTAGAAAGTGGTTTACATGCCATTTGTATTTAAAATAACATAACAAAATCTAACCATTTGCAGGCTCTTGTTTTTGTTTTGTCCAACCTGAATTTATGTAATCCGCAAGCATGCCAAAATATTTTCAGGACATTATTAAATAATAATATTGGAAAATTAAAGCCACAGCCCGGACTCGCAATGACTCGGACTTTGCTGTGGATTCAATGGATGAGGTGAAATCAAACTGGACTCCTAGTCAGTAGCGTAGGCAGGGGGTTGCGTAGCCAAGGGGAGGGGGGGGGGGGAAGAGTGATAAAATTGACCGGGAAAATCGGGAAGACAGCGGAAAATCGGGAAGGCAAAGAAAGGGAGAAGAGGAGAAAAAAAGGAAGGAAGGAAAAGGAAAGGGACAGAAAGGAGAAAGGAAGAAAGGTAAATTAGTTTGAAAATTGCAGTTTATCACGCCGGTTTGGGGACGCAACGCTAAACTCTAAGCTTGTCATTTTCTTACTCGACTGCAAATCAAAAAGTTACATGAAAAACCAGGATACACCACCGGGTCAAACTGGTGTTCACCGGGAAAAAATACCCTTGTCCCCCCCCCCCCCCCCCCCCGTCCCCCCCCCCCGTCCCCCCCCCCCCCCCCCCCCCCCCCCGACAAGTGAACCTGGCTACGCCACTGCTCCTAGTGTTGGTTGAAGATCCACTAGTAGGAGTGCTAACATTGAGAATAAGCTCATTATCCTGAAAATAAAACTCAATCTTTGTAATATGAATTTAAATTATATTTAAACTAAAAGGAAACTTTTCCATTTTCTGTCATGGGAAGTGAAGTCAGGCCTGTACAAAATTGTAATCTCATTTCAGGGAAATATGGTATTGGGAGGAAAATTTTATTTCTGTAATTAAAGGAAATATAAAAATGGGCATGTTCTGTGCTCCGTTTCGTAATGTGTACACGTCAACGGAATAAGCTGCGAAATGTTATACGTTTATTCATATAATGGGGCAGCAAACATGACAGTGGCATAATACTGGAACATAAAAACGTTCCAGTATCACTCGATACTGGAACACAAGTAACATCATACCAGTATCAAGCGATACTGGCAACTTTTATGTTCCAGTATTGAATAACAATGGTGTACCACAGAATCCAGGATCTAAAGTACACTTTTCCCGGAAATTCTTCCTATGTTGCTGCGAAATCTATCCCTAGCCCCTAGTGAAAAGGACTATTGAGTGACTGCGTTACATCAGGGTTTCACGGGGAGTTTTCCATATTATGAGTAAAAAGTATGGTTAAACAAAATATAACATGCTGATAGGGGCGTGTAAAACTTCTCAAATAGGGGGCCCTAAATATCAGGTTTTACATTGGGCATAACTGAATTTGGCATGTTGCGTTAAAAAAAATTAAACCGAACACTTTTCTTGTCGCAGAAACTCCAATTTACTACTTTCGACTTGACCTGATATATTTAAATAGCATGGTTTCATGCAAGAAAATTGTTTCGGTTTATAAAGCAGCCCGATTTTATTCATTTTAAAGCTAATATCGGGAAGTGATTGTTTCGAGATAATTCAATAGGTCGCCAAATTTTACCGTGTAATGAATCGCAAAGCTGCCGAATTTGGACCGACATCCCAATCTGACGCCAACTTTTGAGGCCAATTTCATGAAAACGTGCAACTTTTAATTTTGGGGAAATGCGTGATAAGGTTTAGATTAACGTTATCTAATGAATTCTGAAGTTAGGTGTACTTGTACCACCTAATTCCTTTCTGAAGGGTATTACGCACGCCAAACTGTGTAGTAATCTACTCGCGACGATGTCTGAAACTCAAATGACGTCACCTCCATTGATTGGTACGATCGCAATGCATTGTGGGCGATGCGATGCGAGCATTCATCCATAAGTAACTGTACTCCTTATAATATTATGCTTATGGACTTGATCGCGGAAATTGCCACAAAGCGAATCTATTACAGAAGGTATTTTTCCGCAAAAAATTAAGCTTAAAATTAATATTGAGTTGCGCATCGCTTCTGAAAATACAAATTTTCATTAGGGACTCTTCATTATTTCCACCGGAGGAGGACGGAGGAGGGGAGTAAATAGAGCAAAGACGACGGAAAATGCATGGCCCACCCATTACAACCTCACAAAACCGCATGACCCCCTCAACGGCCACAACAAATCGTATGATTCCTCCGCAATATACCCTACTCACAATTACCCACTATAAACAACTGTTAAGTTGTGTCGGTCGAGATTGGCACTGTCGGTAATATCGAGCTCGTTTTTTGCGCCGGTTGGGGGCGCCACGTGCCACCACTCCCGTTGGTAGCCTGGTACGAACCTAGATACGCCACTGACAATAATTTGACTCTTTGATAAACGATTGCGCCTCATGTCGAAGTACAGTCATAGTTGCTCATATTGGACATCTCCTTTTAACCGCTTAGAACAGATCCGTTTAATTGACAAAGAAGCATCTGTTCAGTGGTCGTTAATAACAAGCGATAACAAAATCCCGAATCTGCACATTTTCTAACGCCAACATGGCCAATATAATATAATCGGGGATCACAGGGGATGGGTGTAATTTTCGGGGTGTGGGTTGCGATATTCGATCCCAGGTCCACCATTATGGGAGTCAGTGCCCTAGTACACTTCGCCAGGGGTTCATTTTCCAAAATAAAACGCTGCACATATATAATCATCCGCAGTGATAGATTGAGGGAACCTGCACTATCAGCATGTGTTTCATCAATGGGGTTACGTGGTGTTTGGTGTGTAAATGATTCAAGAATAAACTTCGTACCTTGTTGAAATGTATTTGGTAAAATCACAGATTTTTTTGAAAAAGCTCGCATCATAGTTCAAATTCTTTAAAATATCAAGCAATCTGAAACCTTTGAAAATACCATCATGTTGGTACAGCTTTCAACATTTACCCGAGGTGACATAAACAGTACTATTTTGTCTTCAGATTTGCGACACCTCGACGAACTACATTCAGATGTAAGTGCAATGCAAAATGTCCTATCTGCTATAGCTGACATGTGTTACTTTTTGTTTGTATCAAGGGGTATGCTATTATAGACTACCAAACGTGATAACATCTGGCAACTGTAGCAGATGGACCCTTGTTGCACTAAACCCCTTAAATGTTACCAAAATATGTTATGTAAACTGCTGTGATTGGCTGACAGAGTGTATGTGTTACTAGAATTGACTCATCGGGGGAACCAACTAAAACAAAGCTTACTCAACATTTGGCTGGCCTGATTTCACACTATTCTTTTTACAGGGTTCCAAATGCAGGCACTGATCCATTATGTGACCTTGCTAAGTTGATCTCTGCAACGAGCGTAATGAACATGTACCACTACAGGTTTGTTTCATTATGACAAGTGGTTTCATACAGTGCGCCAAGCGCACTGAAAAAAGAATTACAGTGGAATACAAGTTATGTCGGCTGCTGTGAATGGATGACAGGATTATTTGTAAATACTGTGAGTGGCGTCTATAGCCAACTAGAACCATGTTTACTTGGACGTTTGGGAGGCATAACCTCACGCTAGATTTATAGTGACAAACTTCGAAATGCAACACTGTATCCATGGTGTAACCTTGCTAGCAATAAAGTTCAATTCTACAACGAGGGTTTTGGACGTGTACCAGTATAGTTTTGAGCCATAATGATCAAACAGTCTATTACATCTGCGATGAATAAGCGAAATTTAAGTTAATTTATCACCGTTACCGTTAAGACAATAAAATAAACCAAACTCTAAATTTACTTACAAAAGTTGAAAGATTGATGCAAAACTTCTCTGTGGCTTGCCGAACGCAACGCACATTTCTACTTTATTCCAGTCCATACAAGTATGTAACAACAGAGGGAATAACCACGGTATCGTTATTTGTATTTGAAGGTAAAAGTTCATATTTCAAATTTGCCTACGAATACAGCCTTTTATTGCTGATATTTCAAAAAATGTTGCCTTCAAAATGATAAAACTTGGCACACATGTACATTGTATCACACTTCGCTTATTCTATAGATATCATTCACTAATCTGTGTTTATATTAAAATGGCAGTGTTTTAAATAGGTATTCGGAGGTAATGCATTTTTTTTACCAAACCGATCCTTTCCGCTTTTAAAATTTCTAACAGCTTTATCAAAAAATCGACTTGAATGTGGACAATGCATTTAAGTATTTAACATATTTAGGTATCCTTACAGCACACATTACACTACCTCAGGCGAATTCTTCCCCGAAAGTGAGATTTAACAAAACATGTATTGGTAGGTAACGTCAAAACTTACCACAGCCAAAAAAATCACAACAATTCAGGGGATTGATCAAAAGTAACAAAAATTACAAGAGGCATTCTTGAGATATCCACCAATCAAACAGGTAAAATTATTGCTGCTTAAGCTCGTTTTCATCTAAACGGTTATATGTCTAAAATAAAACCTTAACAACTATTTTGTAAAAAGGTTGAAAAATAGCAGGTTTATTGCTCGCAAACGCCCAATTGTGCATAGAAGTTAGTCATATTATATATGGCGCGAAGCGTCTCATCGAGGCGGATACGTATAACACAAAAATAAAATAGTCAAGATATAGATTATTTTATTATAGGCCTGAACATCACGTGTACACTTTTCGTTGGATTCGACCATATATATATATTAACCGTTGAGTGATCATGGTCATATTGACTAACTTCGCCCAGTGACATGACAAACTTGCTCAATATTTAAGATAGTTTGTTATAAGATACTAATGATGATTATATTAAATAATTGAAGACATTAACGAAAGTGTTATATATATATATATAGACATATACATGTATGTGGGGATATGAACATCGCAACACGGTAAACATTTTACTGGAATCATAACTTTCTTTCGCTTTATATATTTTACAAGTAGCTCACCAAATTACAACGCACCTTTAGGTGATCAATACTTAGTTGGCTATTATTTAAAGACAACTACTTTGATTCGTTTCAATAATTACGGAGAAATTATCGATTATGTAACCATGGTAACGGTAAACAAAGAAAACTTCAATTTTCTTCAAATTAGCCAACTACTTTGATTTGATTTTGTCGTTTGAATTAGTAGGCCTATATTTATATTCCGACAAAATGTAATAAAACCTGAGTTTCATGTGCATACTTGCTGTGTTGTCATCACTGATTTCTATATGATTGTGTTGGAACATGTTTAGTGATTTTACTTTTTCTGTAATGACTTTTTAATATTAATTATAAGATGTATCCAGTTACATGGGTGCTATTATTATAGCAAGTTGGTTAATATTTACCTGCGCTTTAATCTTGTATGTCATGAAATATGCTTATAACTGGGCCAGTATCCTCCAATTTGAAATTAGAACAGTGCAAGAAGTGCAAGTCCAAAATTAGTAAATCGATAAATATCATGCGATATTACTAATATTTACTGGGTTGTGTGTCATGACTCCTATTCCCAATGTACAGCTTTTATGGTTGGCCTATCATTTTATTTTAAAAAAAACTTTGGAAGGTCTCAAAAACGCTCAGAATGAAAAATGTTTCTTGCGCACACGGATCTTCAAATATTTGAAAATAGTTTTTTTTAAACTTTCAGTTAAATGTATTTATAAATAATAATTTATAATAGGACTGTTATTACTATTACTACTCAATTAGAGGTGAATTCGAGGTGTTGGCAACCTCCTAGTTAGATTAATGTAGATTGTATCTACGTGAATCCTTATTAATAAAATGAAACTAATAACGTGCGTGCTTTTATTTTCAACGAGACACATTTTACCCCCTTCCTTATTTAGCGGTGATAAAGGATTTGATGAATTTAACTCGTTCTGTCTTTTTATCATGTAGGCCTTGGTTATTTAGCTATGCACATGTATTAATTATATTGATCTAATAAAACATTATTAACGTGCTTGCTTTAATGATGGTCACGGAGACATAATTAAACCATATCTTATTTAACGGAATCATCAAAGTGTTGAATGATCCCTGATCATCAGTTAACATGCATACTTTGCAACAATCCGTGACAATTTAGAGTTTGGTTTATTTTATTGTCTTACCAATGATAGATGCTTTGATATGCCATTACATTTAACTAATTTTGTGATTTTATCATAAACGGCTCTTAATATTTAGCTATGCAAATTTATTAATTAAATGATCTAAAGAAACATTATTAACGTGCGTGCTTTTATTTTTTGGCGATACATATTTTATTCCATTCCTTGTTTAGCGGTTTTAATCATCAAAGTCTTGCTATAAAAGTTAAGAATTTGGGTTAATTTATAAATTATTTGATATTAACTAACTTACAAAAATGAGCTTATTTTGTCTTTTCATCACGTAGGTCTTAGGTATTTAGCTATGCGAATTAAATTGATATTATAATAAAACATTATTAACGTATCTTATTTAGCGGAATCATCAAAGTTTTGAATGATCACTAGATCATGCATACTTGGTAACAATCCGTGACAATTTAGAGTTTGGTTTATTTTATTGTCTTGCTAGTGATAGATGATTTGATATGCAATTAAATGTAACTAATTTTATCATAAACTGGTCTCAATATTTAGCTATGCAAATGTATTAATTAAATGATCTAAGAAGTGTTATTAACGTGCGTGCTTTTATTTTTGCCGAGACATATTTTATTCCATTCCTTATTTAGCGGTTTTAATCATCAAAGTCTTGCTAATGTTTACTGTGCGTCAGTAGCACATACGCATACTTGGTGACAATCCGTTGTACATTTCTGGTGTTAACCGGCAATTATGTTGATACCTCGTCTATCGTCTTATTCCTAAACATTTCACCGATTTCTGCCAGTAATAGTCCTTGATGCTTCGTTGCGTCGCTGCGTAGAACACTGCGTCCAGACACGGATTTAACTCATAAATGAGCCACATGATGTAGGACAAGTTGTAGTTGATAGGTCTCGTAGCGAAGGCTTCGATTGTCTGGTAAATGCATAGAGGCAGCATACTGACAGTCATGGCAGCCACGAGAGCCCCAAGAGTTATCGCGGGTTTGAAGTATCGCTTTCTTACAACATCTCCGTCGTCTTTACCATCGGTTCGGCCACCTTCACTTCTTTCACCATCGGGTCTGATACCCGAAAAACTACTTCCACCATCACTTCTGCCTTCGCCTCCAATCCGCGTGCTCTTCTTCATTCTCTTCCGAAGAAAGATGAGAAACATCACGCTTAAAATACCAACGATGACTACATGAGGACAAAACACACCGAAGGTGATATACAAGCTGAACCATGTCATTCTACGCGCCGGGTATACGCAATAGCTGGCGAAGTCAATGTTGGCAGCGGCTTCGTTGTTTCTTTTAGCATACTGCCATAATCCGACCTCGATGACGGCGTTCAGGAATCCAATAACGTAACATATAACGATTACCAGTTTTATTCGCGATTTGCTTTGAGCTTTCATGTATTTGGAGTAATCCACAGAGATAAGCATGACTCTGTCCACACTGATAGCCACCAGAAGACAGTTCCCCGTGATGTATACATCATCTAGAAACACCTCCAACAAACATCCGATCTCTCCAAATGGATTGCCGATACCGAGCGTATTTGGAATAGCTTGGAATAGAAACACGTGAATGCCGAATATGATATCGGCGATTGAGAGAGCCACAATTAGGAGATTGCTACAATTCGTCGTTAGACTTCTCACCTGATAAAATGCAATGAGGATTAAGGTGTGTCCAACCACGGTAAGAGTGGATATTATCAATGACAGGATTCCAAACGTAAGATATATATCGAGGGCTGCCATGATTTATTTGGATGCAGTGCAACGTGCATCAATATTATGGTAGGGTTCACTGATAGTATTATTAAAGATGCTATTCTATTCAAAGCTCAGGTGCGTTATGGCTGCAATCGACGAAAGTATTACAACATATTGACAATATGGTGCGCATGCATACAATGCGCAGATTTCAGTACGTGACGCCTATGATAGCCACTTATTTTACTCATCGCAGCAAATGACGTACAACATGTTTTAAGAAAACCTTGCTTTTTCAAATTTCCATACGGTTTATGGACACAGTTTTATTTATGTTGGTCTCTAGTTACAACATAAATACTGGACAGTATTTAGGGTTACTCATTGTAAGAAAACATGCAATCGTGTTATGGTTAGCCTACATATGCCTCTAGTCTGGGCTGCACAGGCTGTACGATATGTGCAGCATTTAATAGTGGCCTGGGTAGGGGCAAACAATATCGGGTTAGTAAACTATCAATAGACCAGAATATTAGCTTTCTTTCAAAGTGACATACACATAACTTCAAATCCATCATGATACGTAGTCATGTAGTTGTCATTATATTTGGTGCTGTATTTGATCAACGAAGGAGTCCATAATGCTCTTATATCTTTCTACTCGTATGTGACTTTAGACAGCACTGTAATTCATACATGTACATGTATATGCCGATATCCTCATCCTACCACTTGCTCTTTTGACATAGCCTTCATACCTCACACCCATGATAGATGAATTGGAAATATAAACCAGTTTAGCATTGATCCTCGTGCTTAGGGATCTAGATAGCCCCCCCCCTTGTCATTTTGTTAGTCGACGGCAAATCAAAACGTTACATGAAACACCTGGCCATCGGGTCGAACTGGTGTTCACCGGGAAAAAATACCCTTTGCCCCCCCCCCCCCCCCCCCGACAAGTGACCCTGGCTACGCTACTGGCTATACTGTACATAGCAGTATAAGATACCTACACTGCTAAATATAGTCACCATGACTCCAGGTAGGAATAAGACACTGAGAACTGGGGGAGGGGCGGGCTTTAGGGTCAATGGCTCTTTGATGTTTATGGTCTTGCTCAATGTATTTGCATTTACTTTGCGAGCAATCACTTCCCTTTCCCTACCAGTGAGAAATATGCATATATATCAATATACATTCAACGGTGTTCAACGGTGTTAAAATTGATGCATCGACTTAATTCAAATAAATGAATAGGTTTAAATAAATAAAAGGTGCAAATTAGTTCATTAGCATAATTGAAATGGTACACACAAGCACCGGTGCTAATGAGCGATTTGCGCATTTTACTCGGCTAATATAAGACCACGTTAAATATGCAAATTAGCTCCAGAGAGTCAGGATGACTCCTTTGGAGAGTCAATGCATGTTTTAAGTGACTCCTAAGGTAGAGTCCAGGGGCCTTTACTCTACTTAAGGAGACCTAAGGGGTCAGAGTGACTCTTTAGGGGAGTCAATGCATGTTTTAGGTGACTCCTAAGGTAGAGTCAATGGGTCTTTAGTCAGATGACTCCTTTTTAGCTGTCAGTGAATATCTCATTTTTGTCTGACTAACAAAGACCTCCCTAAGGGCGGGTTCACACTATAGCTTTTTCCTCAACCCGGGTCGGACCCGGGTCGAACCCGGATTTATCGATATTTCATTTTCTGTTCACACTAGCGCTATGTGTTGAAGTTGTATCCGCATTGGCAAATGGGTTTATTGAACCCGGAAGTTAAAAGTCTTGTATCAATGACCTATGACCTAGCTTGCTCATCATGGCGGGTATAAACAACAAGCAACAGTGGCTGGTAATGAAATACCGTCGAAAACATCAGCGACAACGTGCCAGAGGCCGTAGAAAGATGGCAGGAATAAAGCGGGCAACCATTAACATTCTTTTCAGGTTATCTACAACCCGGGTCGAAACAGCGATTTCTGTTCACACTACAGTCAATGCGGGTTGAACCCGGGTTGAACCTGGGTTCTACCCTTCACTTTCGCAGGGTTGTAATTTTCGACCCGGGTCGGTTTTTTGAGCCTATTTTTCTGGTCACACCAGACTTCAACCCGGGTTCGACCCGGGTCCGACCCGGGTCGCGGAGAAATCTAGCTATAGTGTCAACACGCCCTTAGAGTTATGATTGCCAGACCCAACGAAAAAATAGTAGTACACTAATGTTTCTATGGGACATCATTGTGTTGCATTGTACATAGAAACATGGGTCCTCGGGAATGGAGTTGCAACTAACATACGCATTGATAACAATTTGATTATGTGCCAAATTATTTCATCACGTCCAGTGGAGTAACTAGGATGTCGCCTTAGGAACACGCACGTATTTTATGATTAATCTATGTGGGTTAGAAACATACATAGTTGCATCGTGCTTTTTTGTGAATTTGGGTCCTCAAAACAAATAATCCCGGGTAATTTTCTTTTATTGTATGGCTCAACTTCCAAATCCAATTAACATCGTTCTGTAATACATGGCTATAAAGGAGCCTCAAGAGGTAGACTCGTATCATAATAGCGCATTATAATACTTGATTTAAAACATACCCACCCCTACACCTAAATGGGTGGAAATTTATATAGGTTTATGCATTTTTTAATTCCATGCCCCTATTCCAGTTTTGTTCCAATGTTTGTTTAATCGACTTTCAAATGCGTCGAAAGTATTCATTCATTAATTCATAATATTTATCAGGCGCGTACGCAGGATTTTGTCAAGGGGGTGTTTTTGGCGGAATGTTTTAACAAATTAACGGGGGTTACTTATGTTTAAATTATTAAACCCAAATGTTTTGTTATGATATATATTCAAAATGATCAGTACAATTTAGTAACATGTTTGTACTTCTTTATTTTCACGTATCTTCCGGTTATACCAGAGGGAAGATCAGTCAGGGAAGATCAATCAGAGAGTAAACTCGGGTGTTAAATTCAAGTAATTACTGCAGCACTAAAGGTTCAGTCACATAGCAGACAGCTCGCGACCCAACCTCTTCCCAACTACACAAGACCACCATTTTTTCAACATCGGCTGAAATCTTGTTCAAACTTGCAAAATTTACATTTTGGATCCCGACCAGGGATGAGCAGGGATGATTAGTATGCGATATTCCCCGCCTTCAACAAGACAAGAGATGCTGAATCACCTACCTGTAGGCGACAGCATCATGAAATCAACAAGATCAAGCATGTAATCGGCGACGCCACTTGTACAGTCCCCGATCAATCGCCGACCTTAACACGACGGCACAAGTTGTGACATGTTGCTGTCAAGACTGCTCGCCGATTTGTCGCCGAGTTGTTGGCTACAAGTCGGCGACTAATCGTCTGTAGTCGCCGATTTAACATGTCAAGTTGGCTTGCATCTTCTCTCCCGCTTGGAGCAGACTTATTGCCGATAACTACACACAACCACTCATGATGCACGGCAACTCATCAAACCGCTCATGCGTCCATGCGACCTTCCCGATTTAAAAAAACCCGCCACGATTTGTTTAGGCTGCGAGAAAAAAAATCGTGGCGGGTTTTTCAAATATGCCACGTGCTCCCGACCCCACAAGACTGCACAGGACTGCACAGGACAGTCCCAGACCTTGCCGAAACTATACATGAAAAAAGGAAACTGCTCACGATTTTTTCGAATATTGGTCAATCGTGACCAGTCTTGAGCAGTCTGGAAGTGGTTTTCTAGCAAATAATCGGCTATGTGACTGAACCTCAGGATTTATATGAAAGAAATTCAAAATTGTCAAACTACCCACCATAAGAGTATACATTGGCTATAATGAGGTTGGTAAATTATTCGTGAGCTTTTTACAATGGGACATTTATATGGGGATTTGAAGAAGGCACATCATTTCTTCGATTCCATGGAATTGAGTAAGCCGATGTTGTTGGAAACATTAAAGCGAAGAGATTCACAACACATTTGTTCAACTCGTATGTGAAATATCTCCAAATTTAATATATGGGATGATTTTTACACCACAATCATGTGCTGGTTGCTAGTGTACATATAATTATACAACAATATTAACATTTGCAAAATGTAGGTATTAATAATAATAATATAAATAACAAGTATGTACAATGTGACAATCGATTAAAAAAACACTGACAATATTGAATAATGATTAAATGTCATACATCCGATTTGATGCCCTTATCCCATCATACATTTTCGATGTATGATGGTGTGAGGGCAGCAAACCGGATCATCTAGAAGATGAACAATAGTCTTTCATTACTAGTATATTACTAGATTTCGCGGTTCGTGGGTTGGGCGGTTCTCGGGTTGGGGGTTTATGGGATGTGTATACTCTTAAAATTCAGTTATCACAGGTGCCATTAATATTCCAAATCCCCATAATACAGGAACCACATGTGCCCTTAAATCCAGGTAGGCTACCCCATGTGCATCCACGTATTCAGTACATGTGATATTAGGCCTAGGGTTAGGGTTTTATATTGGGGTAAGTTCTGAGGTCTTTTAGTTTTAGAGTCAGCGAGAGGAGGGGTCGATCGTCATGATCTGTCTGTGCCCAGTATCGAGAACTGTGTGTCGACATTGATTATTCCTCCGTAGGCATGCCTAAACATCATATGCATTTAAATCACACATGTTTTCGCACACCGATATCCATGTAACATTCCCAGTTATAACAGACATCCCATGATTGGCCTAGGGCCTATCCGAATCGCTATATATGTAGTGTTAAACTTTAACAACACTGTACATACTTGTACGCTCAAGGTCTGGGTTTGATTCATGGCGCATGCAGACTCTGAATCCCCCCCCCCCCCCCCCCACCCCACCCCTGAAAAGTTAGTCAACATCAACAATCCCGATACTTTCAAGACAAACGTTGCTGATTTCATCAGACGCAACGAAGCACCAACGCAAGACTAAAAGAACAACATATATGCGCACACCTTGGCTTCTGAAGGAGGCGTTGAGATTACCATTCAGATTCAGATTCAGAGAGATTTGACTCTTTTCATCCTGATCATGCATGCATAGTTTAACTCGGGAGAAACCGGGAAAAACACGCCCGAGAGTTAAAGCTATTTGGAGTTAAATGTTTGCTCACACCGTCCCTTTATATTTATACATGTCCCTATAACATTCCCATTTATATAAAAGACATCCCATGATAGGCATGATGAGGGCCCGTTGTGGCCTCCGCGCATACATATATGTAGATGGGTCCGCGATGTTGAGGCACTGACATCATACCACAGCAATTTGCAATCACTTCAACAATAACATGTTTAATACATAACGTGTTCCTGGATGAAGGCCTACGGTTTCTACGGTTTACGCTCCCAGTTCCTTTATTAACCCTAACCCGCCATCTGATCCTTTTTTACCTCCTGATCATATGCATATAGTGTAACTCATACAAAAACACGCCCGGGAGTTGAAGTTAATTGGAGTCCTTTTCCTATCCTAGCCACCGGACGGCTTCCTTTTACACTGTTTACCCGCCCCATGAAAATACCCAGTTTGCGCCACGAACGCGTACGCACCTAACGGTCTGCGCCATTACGCGTGCGCCGACAATCGCGTGCGCCATGTTTTGTTTATACGCGTTCGCGTAGCAACAGTTTGTTGTCTACGTGGGGCGAAGATCCCTGTGCATAGCGATTACATGGGCAGGGATCTGCACCCGAAGTCATTGAACGGACAGACAAACTCGCCACAAATAGTATTTAGATAGTACTGAATGTTGAAAGGTGTTCCCTATTATGTTAATGTGGGTAAATCGAATTACCATCTGTTGTACAATGGTGGTTTATGTAGAGAATAAAATATAATTCGTAGCTGTTTTGCTATATACGATGGTCTGATAATGTATAGATGATGTGACCTGTGACATAATGCCTGGTGGTATGCGTGCACACCTACAGGTAATGTGCTTTGTAAATTCACACTTGATTGATCATTATTCATTACTTACGGTGTAGAATAGTGCAGTAGTCTTGGTCTTCATCCCTAAGCACAATGAGAGACCAGGTACTAAATCTGGTTGCCCTGCAGTATGCGTACGCATCATAAGGGCAGGTGCTTTTAAAATTGGCGCTCAGTGATGAGTATTTTGCTTTTGAATAGTACGTATGCAGTAGTCCTATTAGCTTCATGCTCAAGCATGTCTTCAGACCAGGCGCTAATCAATTTGTACACACTGATGTAAACAACGGTCACATCATTTATAGGATGTACCATATTTGGAGTCATGTATGGTCGCCGCATTTTATTCTTATTCTTTAGTTCATTGGTTATTTTGATCTTTTATCATAAAATAACGCATTTTGTTTTATTTTAATCAAACAACAACAACTTGCCCCTTATATGGCTAAATCGGCGAATCCAGCGACTCATCGAGCTGTTTACCAACTTCCGGCTTCGAATTAATCGCACACGCACATATGGCAACGCTGCGTTATTCGCACAGCGCATACGCCGGCGACTTTTTGTAGGGCACGCTAACGCGATGACCATACGCACCGAAGGTGTTATTATTCGAATGAAAAGCCCCGCCCCAAACTATATGACCATGTGTTTTGAACTCGACACCCCGCTCGACACCCTTCCCGTTGCATGTCCAAAATTTTACATTTTACACCATCTGAGATTCGAATTAGTATATCGCAATAACTATATTTGTTCTACACCATAAACATAAAAAGTACATATTTTATGAACGGTAATCTCTCAAGGAATCCAAATATGCTATTGGAATTTTGATGGTAACATGTTGTGATTAAGAATGTTAAAAAATATCGATTTTTTTTCCTTCTTCATATTTTGATTAAAGCTCAATAATATTTGTATACCTATCCCAATCATAATGTTACTGTGCACATTAGTTCCTGATGCAACCCATCAGAACATAATGGTTGTCAACCGGGGCTGTCAAGGGTAACTTGTTAAAATATACTATATCGGAAAGTGAATGAGCACAAACGTTTAAATTTCATATCATTAGAGTTTACAACTATACATTTTTGTGAATGCACCCTATCCTGATTTGAACGGCATTTTTGAATTCCCCTATTTGAGAGCTTTCCAAAAATGTATAATTTTGCTGTTATCGGTTGAATAATTTTTTTCTTAAAGTCATGTATGTAAAACTGATGAACACTGCAAAAGGGTTGCATTAAATACGTTGTTAAAAGTACTTTTCTCATCCGTTGGTTGACGTGTTGATTAAAATTCATTCATATATGTAGAAAGTTAGGCGTTGTATGAAATTAAAAGATCCACAGCGTTGAGCAATTCGTCGAAAACAATGTCCTTAAAATGTTGGTGGAGACTGTTTCTAAAATATGTTGCGTAAAAATATTCCACTTATGCAACAGAGTTAATAAAGAGAGATGGATGATTCGTCAACAAAAATGCAACGCCGCCACCCTTTTTGGGTGCTGAGTTCAAAACACATGGCCATGCATATACCCTTGTCTCATCTTATATAGTGCGTATCGGCAGAAAATCAGACAAAAAAACCAATCAAATTGCCTGTTGACATCCAAAACCACACCCATAAGAATTCTCTATAACCTTCTATAGTCTCACGCTATAATTCTCACGTCTCCCTTCCCTTCTCTCACATTATATTTGTGGATGTTTAAAAGATGCCTAGCTGAGACAAACACGAACAGAAACAACAATTTTTACAATAACGCGATCCAGTTGACACATAAACAAACGCACAAAGCAATAAATAGAAAATGTAAATTAACATATTTATAAGTTCATAAGATGCAAGATACTAGAACTATGAAAAAGTTTGCGGCTAATAGTAACACGGTAGTGTAGGTGATTAATGAAGCACTAGATTCGGTCGTCTGTATTGGGGCCTGTAGTTTTGTAGTCACTTCCGGTGTCATACTGGTACTGGAAACTGCAATTAAAAGAACAAACAAATTGATACAAATAATGAGCTAGCAAGCAAACAAACAATCAAACAAACATACACAAACACGCAAGAAAACAAAAAACACAAACAAAAAACACAAATACCAATACCCGCAAGAGCTACAGTGTGGGTATACGCCCACAATACACACAAAAACAAACAAATTGGAAGTACAAACATGCCCTGTGGGTGTTGTAATAGGTATAAATTGTCATTCTACAATCAAGGAAAAAAGGTTGGCACACTTTGTTCCAATTAAGGATAAAAGTGCCCCCTCTCCCCGAGGCAATGTTGATCCGAGCCACATGTCATCAGAAGCCTTGGCAGCTCCCCCAACATTGATTGATGGGGGGTGGGGAAGGATGAGAGAAAGAGGGAAAACCTCTGCTTGCTATTAAAGAGTGCTATGTCCCAAGTATGTTCTCTATTACGAGCACAGGGATGAGTCGTATTAAATTGTGTCACGTGTGCCAACTATTATTTTCCTTGATTGTAGGTGTCGGTCAATCTTCACGTGTGATATCTAAAATTAAAGAGAAGAAATGTCTTCATAATTGTGTAAGTATATACTTTTATGCTGACGCTATCGTTTCTGAAGTTTATGGACACGACAGTACCTCAACTTGAATTGCAATATACTAGTAGTGATCTTGTACGTTGAAAATATTGCTATAATCAGGAAATGACAATGTTGACTTACTTTCTAAATCAGTTATAGTATACGTCGTCTCCATTCCCGCAAGCATGTGATCATTCACGTGACAATGCAATAGCCATTTACCAACTTCCTTCACCTTCATTTGAACGGTAGAAAATATTCCTGAAATATTGTGAAAATTGATGATAATTTTACAGTCCAAACAGGGTACTACTCTTCACCGCGGGGATTCTTCCACTTAAGATATGAACCATTTGATTACAAACATTGTGACAATAGACCATTTTAAATTGAGATCGGAAATCTTCGGAAAAACAGGTCACGTGGAGTAAGTGCGTTGCGCGTTCTTCGCAACGGTTGATCGCATTCACAGCATTGCCCTAGTTGGTTGTCCGCCTATAATAGTGAATTACTATGTTTACATACACGCGTGCACACATGAGAAGTAAAACGTGGAACGAGACTATTTTTTTTTATCAACAATGGCGTTGAAGGGCAAATTCCAAATGTATCGAGCAGACGGTAAAAAGTGAAAACATTACCCCAAATCTCTTTCATCTCACTGTTTTTGTTACTGACAAGCCGGAACATCAACTTTGTGAGGGATACAATCTATCACTAACACCAGCTCAATCTACCACACGGGCAGACGGGTGAAAAACACGTTTGTTTTTCTCCGGCACATGGACATGACCTGTGAGCTGACAGGTCATGTAACCGAGCGTCAAATCACTCGGCTAATCGGAAGCATTCGGAACCGATCGTATATTTTCGGATTTGAAATTGTCTATAACAAAGTACAATCTGGAAACGGGAATGTGAAACCTCGTGGGAAAAGCAAGTGGATCAAGACAGTACCGCAGAAGTCTTCCGACCGGGAAGACGAAACCTTAAACGTGAGTAACATAATTATGTGGATTTATTCAACAATTCAGGAAAGATGTTTAACTTTGTAAGATAATTTTATTAGTTAATGATTTAAAGGGGCACTGAGAGATAACTATTGGAGTGCGCCCTCAATTTTCTTGGTAATCAGTTTTTGGCATCTACGCAATACTTAGGCATTACTAAATACCATCTGAAACCATTTACCTTAATTCGCCGTCTATCATGTAAAATGTCACGATTTGATCAGCATCACTCACCTCGTATTGCTTCAACCGAATTTCTATCTTACACCATCATTCAACCGTTTTTCCCATAAAGTATTGCAAGTCATGGTTCCTATGTACCTTATGGAATGGATTTTTTTAATTCTTCTTCCAAATGTCTTTTTTTTCTGCGGCAATCTCTCAATGCCCCTTTTAAGCTTTTGGCCCAGGTGTCTTACTGTCTAATCACCCATGTACGTACCTGGAAATAGTTCTATCACATCCACACGATGCTTGGTCCATTGCTGATATATAACGGGCTGTCCATGAAAGTGGACAGTATGAATATCCACCTCTTCACCAACACCGATGAGGTACCACTCTATTGTCTCACCCAGGTAGCCGTCCAGATGTTTGGAATTCCCGTATAAGAGACCGTTTATCCCTGGAGTAAAGAAAATGTAATTTCAAATAAAAAAAGTAAATATCTTTCTATACTAATAAGATCTTCCAGATATAAGAAAAGAGTTACACTGCACTATGCCCTCCTTCCATTAAATATAAAATATATGGAAATATTATCCCCTGTCCCCATGACTATGCAGGGCGCATGACAAAAGTAATGCTGGCGCAACAATCTGATATCTACATTATCTCCTGTTCGATATTGTTTTTCTATTACTTTCACGTGGTTAACATGGTTAAGGTGAACACAAATAACACACAGTGTATTTCACCGGTGATCTATCACTGAAATTGTTGCGCTCTGCCTTTCATTTTTACAAAGAGAAATTCAACTCATATTTCTTTTTGATTTTTCGTAAAATTAGTACTTTGAATACATTTATAGACTTGTGTTATGCTATAACGTAAGTCTATAAACTATATACAAAAGTGAATTCGGATGAGGTTTATGACTTCATAGATTTTGTTTTTAAGGAAATGTTCTAAATATCTATACCCACAGCATTTTCAGCCGGAGAAACGCTACTCAGGTTCTTGTTTCAAAGCTTGTAATGCTTGAATGTTGTAAACAAATGAAGAGCTCTATTCCAAAAGGAATCAACTCCACTTTTTGTCGAAATTGAGTTTGGTGCAGAACATGAAAGAGAGTTACGAAATACATTTTTTACACTTTGTTCTACATCTTTAGCATTTTCGGGTAAAAAGTTATGGCCCTCGGTAATTTCCGAAAATGTCCGGAAATTTTAATATAATTCACTATTTGTAAGCCAACATGGTAGAAATATGGTTCTTTTATCATGGTAAAACATTGATAGGAATGTCCTTAATTAAATGCAATGAAGAAAACGTAAAATGTATGGGATTACTGTTTTTAAAATTGCACACAAACAGAAGTGTTGTTATTTTAAAAAAAAGAGGCTAGACTACAAATGTACGAGACGCAGTCGTTTTCATTTCGTTAGATACTCACCATGCATGAGATTACTCTCTTGGAAATCGTCATCGTCCTTGTCGACAAGTTCCGGTTCCGGTGAGAATTCGCGTATGTTGTCATCCAGATACCAGCTCTGATTCTCATCAAATACACTAAACAGTAGCACAAATTCCCGATCGACATCCACCCGTCGTCCATCAGTCCCGAGCAGCCCTGGTTTACAGACCACGAGTGGTCCGATCAATCCCGAATGCGTATCCCGAACCCGATCGACATCGGAATAATAGGCGTACAATACGCAGTCTCTGTCGCCCTCTCCCGGCCCGGATTCGGCAGTTACGTCCCAGGTGTACACGTAAGTGGCGCCAGGCTCAACCGGCGGATCCAGTATCGTATCTAACGATTTGTTGTACACCAAGCCGTGAGGATGCATGGAGTATTCTCGAGACGCCATGTTTTTGAAGACGATTTTAATTTGGTCGCCAACTTCACCAGTTATCATTGGGCCCAGTATGCCGAAGTGGAGCTGGTTGTCTTTACGAGGGACTGGCGTCTTGAAGGTTTCATCTGTGTATTGTTCATAGAGTGCTTTCTTGTAATTGCTTCCGATGAACGGTCCTTCTTGTTTGACAAAAATGTTGCCAGGACTTTGATTAAACACACACAAAAAACAATGGATAAATGCATTTGTAAAAACGAGGCGTGGTTAGTGCGGGTTCCTATGTTGTAAAATAGACAATTTCGTGATAACATCTTCGTCATTATAACCCTTTGTATCTGTGATGATGTCACATGAAGTTAGCGGAAATCAACGCATACCTGACATCCGTGATGTAACAGCTTCCTTGGTCCAGTACAGGCTTGCCTTCAAGATGTTACTTCTCACTTGGGACCCTAAGGGGCTTAGAACCACAATACCTCACTCACAACCAAAACTAGTCGGGCACACGCTTGACTAGCTTAAAACTAATCAGTCTGGCTAGTCCAGCATGCTTGACTAGTTTATTCTAGTCAAGCGGTACTTCAAACTAGTTTACTAGCTTCAGATATAGGAAAAACTAGTTGAGAATGCTTGACTAGGTTAAAAGCAGTGCTGGACTAGTTTTTGCACCAGCCTCGACGAACTAGTCAAGCGGGAACCTGAAGACTGACTAGTTTAAAGCTGAGATCCCAACTGCACATGCGTTGATCATCGAGAGAACAGCAACTGTTCTGAGCGCTGAAGAAATTTCTCTTTTTAGCGGAAATATGTAACACAAACATGAAAAGAATGATAAAGGTGCAACACCAAACTGCAAGGGCGGCCAAACTATAAGTTTGGCCACCAAAGATTCAAAGGAATTCAGAGAAAAAACCTGAATGAAAAGCATGTGGTAACACGGGTGCAAAATTCGGCACATGTGCGTCTCTACGACACTGGGGAGTGCCGACCATGTAAACACCACCAGATAGTTCGCAGAATTCCAAAATGGATAAAAAGAATGGGCTGATTAGAGTGATCTGTCTTAACGCAGAGCAACCAGCAAGATCAATTTCAACGCATGATACTTCATGGGTCTGAATTTGATATAGATATAGAGGTCACGCTATTTTCCCATAGCAACCGATGACTAGGCAAAAGCTAGGTAGTCGATCATGACTGACTAGGCAAAGGCTAGTCCAAATGGGCACCATCTGGACTAGCTTTTAGCCAGTCAAAAACTAGTCGAGCGACTAGTTTAACTAGTCAAGCAGGCTTGACCAACTAGGCAAAAGCTAGTCGAGCGACTAGCCTAAATTGGCTTGACTAGATAAAAGCTAGTCCAGATGGGCACCATCTGGACTAGCTTTTATCTAGTCAGGCTTACCAGTTTAGGTTTTCAGTGCTCTCAAAACTTGTGAATGGACCAGTGGCGGATCCAGGATTAAAATGTACGGGGGCTGACCAAGGTTTTTTTAATTGGTACTCCAAAAAAATCGTAAAAGGTCCCCAATTTTCCCCCCGTCAGCTCGTAAGGGTGTGTGTGGGGTGGGGAGGGGGGAGGGGGTGGGGGGGGGGGGGTGGGGGGGGGGGGTCCAATACCGGCAAAACATATCGCATGGTACAAGTCGCAAATGTGCCGACGGAACCTACCTACTACCTCTGAAAAAGGTAAAGTGGTACACAAATAAGGTATATTGTCAATGTTTACGGTGGGCGCCAGCCCCCTCCGCCCCCACCTGTATCCGCCACTGATGGACGGTCTTAGGGCTTGGATTATGGGGATGAAACCAACCCCAGGTTTGAATCTAATGTGGTCTAAATTATACTCAATTCTACTGTTTCCTTACAAGCTATTCCTTGAGGTCCCGAACGGCGGGTAGTCTGTATTCGTTTCAAACTGTAAAATATTTACCTGTCTTCATCTAACAATGATTCGTTTCTAATCAGGTCCACTTTAATTGGTGTATAATCCCAATTCATCTCTTGCGCTGCTATGTAAAAGGTTCTAGTAGTTCCAGAAAGTTTTTTATCAATAGGTTGTGTACACCCGGAATGAACGGTATACAAGGCTTTCATTCCGTTGGTGAAGTGACTGCCAGTCATACATTCTATACCCCAGACGCCTGAAATAGATCAAAGTAAGTAAAATAGTTAGTTAGCAATGTTTTACATTATCATTGCACAATTCCAATGAAAAATTGAATTGCGAGAAAGGCATGTTACGATCGATGTCCGAAAACATCTACCTATTTCGTGTTCCATTCATATTTATATAGACAGGGTGGCGGAAAATACTGTTGTTGGTGTGATCGTACATGTCTATAGCGTAGCGTACTAGTTTCACTGTTTCGCCTTATGTGTAGATAGAAGATATTTTTACTGACGATTCCTTGTTAGATGCTGATGTGCCTAAATCACATGTATTAGGACATCAATCGTAACCTTGATAAACAACTTGAAAATATCTGTCAATTTGTACTAATAAATATATCGTCCACTGTAAAGAATTAGTTACTAACCTTTATTCCTCGGTACCATAGACACTGTCACGGAGTTCCCTGGAGTTAAACTAATCGTATCCGTACGACGACCGTCCCATTCAACGGTATTACCGCGAAGGTAAATCGTATGTTGATCTGTGTCACCGCCGAGTGCAGATAAATGCCAGCTGACGTCTCCGCCTCGACAAATCTCGTCCAATCCCTGAAGGTTGGCGTACGAGTAACCGTTGATAGCTATACAGGCAAGCGAACGGGATGATAACAACAATTATGTATTGGATGATGCTTTCAAATGACACCATTAGTGGTATGGACGATTAGTCACGGGGTTGGGGGAAAGAAGGGATCATTAGGAACACGCCACGTTTTTGTTCTTATTATTAGCCGACAGCCTACAAGTCGGAAATTTTGTATCGTAAGCTGCTGTCACACACAGCGGTTCCTAACGTTCTACTTGAGTGGACATCCTTATATGGTATGCACTCCTCCCCCAATTATCATAAGCTGCTGTCACACACAGCGGTTGCTAGCATTCTACTTGATTGGACATCCTTATAATGGTATATACTCCTCCCCCAAGTATCATAAGCTGCTGTCACACACAGCGGTTCCTAACGTTCTACTTGAGTGGACATCCTTATATGGTATGCACTCCTCCCCCAATTATCATAAGCTGCTGTCACACACAGCGGTTGCTAGCATTCTACTTGATGGACATCCTTATAATGGTATATACTCCTCCCCCAAGTATCATAAGCTGCTGTCACACACAGCGGTTCCTAACGTTCTACTTCAGTGGACATCCTTATATGGTATGCACTCCTCCCCCTTGTCCTTTGTCCTATCATATCAATAAAACATGGTCAGTCAAGCAGTGCAATAGTGCACGTAGAGCTCGCCTTGATATTTTCACCACAGTCTATGTACAAATAGGAACCTGTGATACAGAGAATATCAGTCACTGAGCTGAGAGCTATTCGTGCCAATTAGTGAGGTGTGGAGTTTTGTCATGTATTTCAGACTTTAGCGTAGTCATTGCGGATACAATGTTTGGAGGGATGCAAGATGACTATGCTTGCGATACAAAATGACTGCCTTGGTGAGGATCTTTAATCTTTACTGTAGATATATTGCGTGAATTATACAATGCAACATATTCACTTTAAATAAATTATATTAAATAATTTGAATAAATATAATCTTAACATTTCATAAGAAGGTACCTGCAAAGAATAATATAAGGGGCTTGTTTTGTCCTTGAACATTTTAAAAGCAAAAGAGCCTTTAGTTTACATATAGGCCTAGGACGTTTTGCATATTTTAACCATGTTCAGGGGCCAAACACGCACAGACGACAATTTAACACAATAAATCAAATGTTTGTCACGATAGTGTTTCTATTTTAAATGTACCTTCCATGTTGTTAGATTCGAGAAATTCTTCATCCTCTAAAGCATCCGTTACGTTTAAGTCGGTAAACATTTCTATATTTTCCTCGATGTACCAACTCCGATTCTCATCGACAGTCATTAATAGCAAGTTAAACTCAGTCACACCCATCTGCAAAATGTAATTTAAACATGAACAAATCATAATTAACCAATTCATTATGAGAACCATTCAATTTTAATTCAAAAATCAGATAAATAATCATAATGGCAAATATTGTGCGCTGGAATAAAACAAAATCTTTAGAATAAGAATGAATTCGATTCTGATTAGATTGTGGATACCCTGAGTTTGGAAGGGTTTTCTTATAAACAATAAATGCACAATAACAATTCGGTTAATTCAAGTCTATCAACAACGTAGCCCATACATACTTTGATACCTTCATAACTATCATTTCATTCTATAAAGGGTTTACGTTTATAAACCTTTTTTAATATTAAATAAATGATGTTGCAGTTATTAGCATATATTGCCAACAATGCTGTGTTTCTAGCGCTAGAACAACAATTACATTATAATATAGGAATATTTGATAGCTTTCAATGCATGGACAATATATAATGCTTAATATATATCATTAATGTTATCGGATTGGTCTACTTGTTATCCTTGTAATTTGTAACAGAAATCCTACGATAGGCTTTTAGCTAATTCGCGGCAATTTACCTGCTTTCCGTCGTCATTTAAGGTACCAGGTCGGCATGCTAGTAGTGGTCCGACAAGTCCCGAGTACACATCTCGTTCAGCGTCCACTGCCGAGTAATAGAGCCACGTCAAACAATCTTCATCTCGTTCTGTCGGTCCGTAGTGTTCAGGAATCGTCCAACGATAGGTGTAGGTTTCACCCGGAGCTACGGAATCGTCTGCTTTATCGAGTCCTAAAGAAATCAATCACACGTGCTGTAATTTTTTGTTCTCGGTATAGGCTGTATTTTCTCAACATGGTTGGTTATTTCCTCATTTAACCAGATTGTGCCTAATAATTGCCTCTAAGTTACGTAAGCTGACAACCATTAAAATAGAACACTCCAAGGATGGAATTTTGCTACTTTAAAAAAAACTACTTCTAATCAGATATATAGACAAATGCGTTGTGAAAAATCAATGTGTATAATTATTGTGCTAGTCAAAATGAAGATATACATGAATATATCAATCAAAGATTGCTGCCACAACCTCTCTTGTTACTGCTATCTTTGGAGCTACTAGATGTGTACTGTTAAAGTAATCGTCACATAATTTCAATGGTATGAGGAAATTTTATGATCAGCTCCTTTTGAAATGCCCACTATACTATAACTGATTTAGAAAGTAAGTCAACATTGTCATTTCCTGATTATAGCATTTCGTACAAGATCATTATATTGCAAATTTAAGTTGAAGTACTGTCGTGTCCATAAACTTCAGAAACGATAGCTTCAGCATAAAAAGTATGTACTTACACAATTATAAAGACATTTCTTCTCTTTAATTTTAGATATCACACGTGAAGATTGACCGAATTCAATAGAGATATGCGTCCATAAATTAAATGAAGTGCAATTTTCATTTTTGCAGTTGTTTTTCAACACGCGGAATAGAATCACCTAATAATTTTAGCTTAAAATATTTCTGTCTTACCGTCTGTTCCATCCTCGTAACCAGAGCCCTCATTAGCCTTATCGTACATCACTCCATGCGGTAGAATACTGTAACTTCGATTGGCTCCATTCATTAGCATCAATCTGATCTCATCCCCAACTTCTGCTCTTATGACGGGACCGAGAAATCCTAGATGCTGATCATCAATGCCTCGCGGAGCTTTGGTGGTGAAATTGCCGTTGGTGTATTCGAAGTATTGAGCCTTTTTGTAAATTTGACCAATTCGCTCAGGGGTTTTAGCAAAGAATGGGTAAGCTGGACTGATACAAAAAGACCAAATCATCGATCGTCATAACCTTACTTTTAGTCTGAGCTCTTTCAAGATGCACTATCAACTTAAAATGTATTGATTAAAATGTTATTACTGAATTGGGGTTATAGGCTCATGAGGATAGAAATACTGTTCTGTTTGTGTTTATGGATGTGTTTTTGGGATGGTTGTGGTAGGGGCTGTTTCGAGGATGTTTAGAAATGTTTTGTCAACTTTTTTTTGAAACTGTAAAATAACTGTTTCCAATAATGTTTACTACAAATATGTTTTAGGAGAAAGCAGATATTGCGATAACCCAATCAACAGAACACAAGTAACACGAAGTTGACCGGAGATGTGTTATTACGTATTTTGAAAAACACAAGATTGGGATTTTGCAAAAACTTGTTGTTGATATACACCTAGCACATAAAGTCCCTGACCAGGTGCTTTGAGGTTGGCAAATTCAAAATATATAATCGATACCAAAAATCTGAGAAAGACATTAAATGAGCAAATTTCTTCTACGCAGTTTGATACCTCATTCAACAAAATCGAATGGATACTTTTAAAGTTATTGCGATTTCAATGACCGCGCATAACAACAGCAAAGTTGCACTAGGTATAGGAAATATCATTGATTTGTGTGTGATTACTGTCATAACTGTGTGCTATCTGAACGAGCCAGATGAATGGGTCTGGAGTGATAACCGCAATTTGCGGGACAAAGGGTGTGACTAGCTGTGAAGAATAAAATTCTTAGCTGATTAGCTGAGAGGTTTTTTCAGTGCGTAATCATGGTAATCACACACAGATCAATAATTTTCTATACCTAGTGCAACTTTGCTGTTGTTATGCGCGGTCATTGAAATCGCCATACTTTTAAAAGTATCCATTCGATTTTATTGAATGAGGTATCAAACTGCGGAGAAGAAATTTGCTAATTTAATGTATATCTCAGATTGTTGGTACCGATTATCTATTTAATCTTAGCCAACCTCAAAGCACCTGGTCAGGGACTTTATGTGCTAGGTGAACATGAATCGCTGTTAGATTATTTACCTGTTAGGATCTGTCAACATTGTCCCGTCGAATGGATCCACACCTATTGGAGCATAGTCCCATAACGTCTCCTCAATTTGGAAGAAATATTCGCGCGTGTTTGACGCCAGGTATTCTATGGTATCGATCCCACCACCGCAGTTTTCACCCACTGTGTACAACATCTGCGATCCCGCTGTAAGAAACATGGACGTATTGTTCAAATCAATCAATCAATCCGGGATTAATCAATCATTTTAGAGTGGAATTAGATAAATAAGACGGATATTATAACTAATATCAGAAAACTTTAAAAAGAAGCGATTATCTCTGAAGTGGATTTGCTTCACCATACATAGGAATGGAGATGCTTTTTAAGTAACATAATAGACGTTTTTTAATTCTAAATTGGCGCATTTACGTCGAAGTTAAGTGACCTGAAAACGAGGCTAGCGATTTAGCCAAGACGAGAGTGCTGTAGTTTTTCAACGAGGTGAACTTTGCACTAATCATACGAAATTCTTCATACTTCTGAACTTTTCAATATTTGACCCTACCACATTCGTGAAATTAACTTGACCGTATAAAGTATTTATTTCCACTCGTTTGAAATGAAATGTTTGCTGGTAACCAACACTATCTAAGTAATTTTAGAAATTCACAGTTCATTACATTGCAGTCAAAGGACAAGATTGTAATGTTTATGGTCGTGTTTTTTAACCTGGGCTACATTTGTGTTACATGAGTCTATTTCATGAAATATACCTCTTTTCGCAGTTTCAGTAGAATATATCAACATCTTTACATCTACAGTGTATGAAACCATATATATTTGGAAAGCTTACAATCTAAGGATTGAAAATATGGTAACTCAAAATCAAATATACAGGGTGACCTAAACATATACAGGGTCTAACAATTAAAATTGTATACAAAATGATAATTTTCCTTTTTTTCCCCCATTGTATAAGAAATGCAGGACCGATTCAAAGGCTAGAAATGTTTTGCTGTAATTGAGTAAATTACCCATCCAGCCATATACAAAATTATTTTTCAGCTTATTAGGAAATATGTAATACAGGGTGGTCAAATACGAAATTTTAGATAATGGAAAAGATAACTAAATTATGCAAATACAAATTAGAGCTCATTATGTTTACATTAAAATCAAAGCCTTGATAACTCTTTCCCATTTTCCTGCAAGGAAAATTTTGAAACATTGACAAAAACGGATTTGTGACTATGTGCACATGGTTCATCCTATTTCGTTAATCAGATTTGAAAATTAGTTAATTAGCTTAATTGACACTTTAAGTAAATGATGTAAAGCATTGTTGCATCATTTAGAACTAAATTGACATGATACTAAGAATTAGAATGCTCTATTACAGGAAAACGGTCCATTTTCACCCATTATTAGACAATTATCTCCTCCTCCTCCTCCACTTCCTCCTCCTCCACTTCCTCAACCACCCTGACTAATTATGCTTTAACGAGCTGTATTAATTTAATCAAAGGTGATGGTTTTTTTCTCTCGTCAGATTATTAAAGGGGATTAAATTGCCGTTAAAATAAGTCCAAACACAAGTCAATCGCGTAGAGGATTACACAAATACAATAGCCTAAGTACAAAAAAAATGATTAGAATGTAACAAAACCACCTTTTATGGGTGCCGAGGTAAAAAAACGTGACCTTATCGGAGCACTAATTGCTCTGAGCATGCTCAGTTGGATTGCACTCCCTCTTTTGACGTAAATGCGCCAGTTAAGAATAAATAACGTCTAGCAATTGTCGCTGCTTGCACAAGGAGACAATTAATTTGAAGAATCAATAACAACAAACATTAACTTACCTAAGAAGTGATTGGTGACTTCTGACGTCATCAGCCAAGTTCCCGGATTGATGGCATCCATATCACCGTTGAGAAAAAATGCCGGAGAGGTGCTAAATGCATCTCGGCGATGACCACGGATATCCTAAACGATTGAAAATAAACCCGTAATAAGTATAGTTTAAACTCTGTAGGTATCTAATCAAAACAGATGAAACTAATTCCGTTTTTACGTCAGGTTTTCATAAAGGAGTCATTAGTGGCGTCAATGTAAATTACCTCTTTTTAATTTCTTTTAGGATAGCTTTCTATTGATCATGGATATAAATAAGACTACGATAGTTCAGGACATTTGATATTGAAGCGCCGTCTATTTTTAAAGATTGGTCAGACTGGCAGATTGGCAGAATTAAGCCTCTTGCGAGACGAGTAGATATGTACCCCCTTTATATAAATCAAATTGAAAACTGCACTATATAAAAATAAAATATGACAACATTTTTCTCATTTTATTTATGATAAATGAGGGGGCTACGCCAGTTGTTGAAAATTGGTGCACACTTCTCGGAATGTTAAGGGTTAGGGTAAAGTTATCAGTTAAATGTTTGATGTATAAATGAATGTATATTTGTATTCCGTGCAATCCTATTTTTGTATAATGTGATAATATGCTGAATAAAATAAAATAAAATAAAATCAAGGTGCAGTCACACCTAGCCGATATGCAGGGGCGGACTGGCCACTGTGGCGATCGCCACATGGGCCGCTTGGTTTTGTGCCTCTCAGGGCCGGTTACTCATATTTTGCGGCCCTGCGAAAATTTGTTGTTGCCCTTGTCCCATAGTTATAAAGTCTCTGTATCAGTGTGTTTCATGAGGTTAGTGTGAAGACGAGACTACTAGGGCTGATAAACTCCCAAACACTTTCTTACTTTGGTCATATGACGCCAAGGAAACTGTAGAAAAGGTTATCATAGCCCTATAGTCTCGTCTTCACACCAACCAGTTGATTCTCAGCATCCTGCGCCCACAACACATTTCAAAAGCATTGATCTTGTCACAGCTTGTAGTTGTAACATTAGTAGTTGTAACATTAGTGTCCAAGATTCACAGCCGTAGGTTTAGATAAGGAAAATGAGTGCCTGGACAAAACCTAGCCTACTTCGGTTTTATGGGGCAACTGGACCGTGGGGCAAGTGGTCCGAAATGAAGGATTTTGTAATTGTATGGGCATACTGCTTTCTTTTGAACAGTACGACCTTTGTTGATATTTGACATATATCTTTACCTTCTACAATCCAAAACATTTGGAACTTTAGGGTATTTACACATGTGATTTTCTCCAGATCTTTGAAGCCAACTCCTTGAGTGACTGATTGAAAATTCATAGATAGTATGGGCTATATAAAATGCAGTTTTTTTCTTTTTT
Organism: Ophiura sarsii; assembly: GCA_035610835.1. NCBI lineage: Eukaryota > Metazoa > Echinodermata > Ophiuroidea > Amphilepidida > Ophiuridae > Ophiura > Ophiura sarsii. The sequence continues at coordinate 32,157,275 of CM069444.1, read as the reverse complement.
CTGAAATGTATTGGAGTTATTGATTATTATGACAAATGGTGGTATGTTTTAAAACATTTTGGCGTAAAATTTATTACGTCACAGGCGTGTTTGAATAATGTTTCATCTCGACAAAGTGATACGTCATTTGTTGGGGCAAGTGGTCCGAAGGGATATGGGGCAACTGGTCCGCCTGCAAAAACGTAATCAAAATTGTAAAATTCATTTTGAAAATTAGTTGTTAGTGTCAATAAAACATGACTCGGTGTTGAAATGTGAATAGAATAAGAAATAATTCACATTCTTTCTAATTCTTAGACATTTTGGGGCATTTTGGGTCTAATACCACTATTTCTGATATTGAAGGATTACAATATGACATGAAATTGCTTTAGAATGGTTTAAAACCTAGGTATTGTGAATTACATATTTATTATATTTTGAATGGTGTCTGTAAAGGTATTTGCTATGACGAAATATCATGATTTATGTATTTTATCCACTGCTTTTTGTGTATATTAACCGTTGGGTCATCATTGTCATATTGACTAACTTCCCCTGTAACATGAAATACTGGCTAAATATAAAGATGGTTTATTATAAGTACTAAATGATGATTATATAATGTAAATAAAATCATTAAAGAAAGGAGTATATATAGACAAATGTATGAGGCGTCTGAAAATCACAACCATGTAACCATTTAACTAGGGTCATACCGTTTTATCTAATAAACGTGCAGTCGAGAATTGCGCTTGCTTTGTACACCATTAGTATTACAGCTTTTTACACGTTAACCACGAAAACTGTATAAAACATGGGTTTCATGAGACCTGTATCCTTTTTACACGTTAAATAATATGGAAATGAGTTTGTAAAGAAAATACTGCCTAGTTACCTTGTTGTCAATCAATGATTCTGTGTATTCTAACCGTTGGAACATATAGGACCAGTTGCCCCAATGATGGGTAACTGGTCCGTGCCAAATAAAGTTTTTAGTTTAGTGGTAATGGGCCTTTTGTTTGGATATTTTTTAACATTGATTATATGTTATATGTAAACAGTTACATGGGTGATATTTTCATAGCAATTCCATAAATATTTCCACGAGCTTTAAGCTTTTATATCATGAAATATGCTTAACCGGACCAGTTGCCCCATCCTCCCCTATGCCTCAGTCTGTCAGCCCATATTCTGAATTCCACCACTAAACAGAATCGACATTTATTTTCTCAAACGTTTGATTGTGTATTTTCACACACTCTATATTGATTGTATAGCGGGCAGATGAATGTTTTAATTATTTTCACATTTATCTTACCAAAACATTACCATGGAAGTAAAGCGTATGTAGATCCGTTTCTGTGCCCATACTGAATACGTGCCAAGCCACACGGTCACCAAGACACATATCTAAACCCGGCAGATTACCGTAAACGTAACCATTGATACTGTGCATCAGGTTGCTCTCCAGAAAATCGTCATCCTCTGTAGATCATGAACAAAAACAGGATTGAAACAGGGGCATCGTTCAATAAAATAATGAATGGGCAAAGGGGCAAGTGATAAGGGCAGTCATGGTTTGAAAAATAGATTGTACCGAGCGGTACAATCTATTTGTCAAATTTTACTCTAAATTCACTCTTTAAACCATGATTTTGAGGCTATTAGGAATCGTATCGCTCTGTTACTTGGAATATATTTATGATTTATGATCAGAAAAGTAAATCTGCAAGAAAATCTGCTTCCAATTTTTTTTCTCGAGGATTGCGAGCATCCCATGGAAAAGATCACATAATATAATACCTTTAACACTACGAAAATCCCCGGCGAAAAGCATGCACCATCGTCGAGAAAATGGTATGTTAATCGCATGTTGAATGATCGTAAAATCAAAACAGTTTGGAACATCCGCAGAGTCATACAAACAGTTCATGAAACCTTTATTACATAATGTTTGGCGTAAGACGGGTGGATACTGGATACCACCATGATAGATGTGTAGATGTAAGCTTTAATAATCATTTCGTTTTCTAGATTGCACCACACCATATTATCGATTTTTCACCTGATAGGCCTACTACACCCATGCAGTCTCCGCCAATTTCAAACTGATGTACACCTTTTGTAGGCCTATAGTAATTTACGCTACAATGCCCGCTTAGCAGCGCTATAAATTGGTGCCCTAAAAACCGGCACAAAATTTAAATATTCGCCTTCCATCAAAGCTGGTTGCTATATGACATAATTCTCGAGTGCAACTAACCGGCTGTATTGCAACGCCCGTTGAGTAGTTTAAACGCATGACCGTGGATGTAATTTGCAACATAATGGAAACTCACCCATGCAGTTAGCAAGTAGTACCGCTCGTACACGCCCCGAATTTTAATATACAACCAGGCAATTGATAACAATAGGTTTACCAGACCGAATTAGTAGCGCTCCTAAGCGGGCAATTTATGTCATGGCCCGACACGTTAATTGGTTTACTTTAGGTCTACCTACCTGGATCAACAGTATCTGGATCAGTGCAATACTTTTGGATATTTTTATCAATGTAGTAGCTCATATTCTCATCAATTACTGTCACCAGAAGGACGAAATCTTTGTCCACATCGGTACGCCTTCCGTTAACATCCAGAATACCTGAGGTAAAACAATAAAATGATAATTTTTGAACTTCTATAGGGTTATTTGAAAGGTCGCGGGTTTGAGTCCCGCATCGGCTTATGTCCTTGCTTTTTAAGTAGGGATATGAGCCGAGGCGGGTTATGTTTGTTTGAGTTGTGGAACTGCGGTAGTTATCTGCCTCGCTCTAATTTATTTACATTGTTCTAGTTCCCTATTGAATCGCCTATGCGATCTTCTGTTGGTATATGATGCGTAACTCTTCTCATCTTCGGTTGATGTGTTTCGGTTGATGATGTACATGTATTCTTACGAACTCTCGATTGAGCATGCATGTTATGTCAAGAAGTGCGTGTAGTTGCTGGTGTGGTTTCAAGTCATCAATCAAAATCTGTTGATTTATGTTCTAAAATAAAGTTTTTCAAAATTATGAGATTTTAGTTGAATGATCTAAGACGTCTAAGCTTTGTTGTTTTTCCAATCAATGAGATCACACATACAGGGTGTCCTGGAAAAATCTAGTACCTCAAACCGACCCTTTTTTAGACTATCACCAATAAAGGTTATCCATAGCCAGAAGGAACAGACAGCAAAAGGGATTCGAACCCGGCATATTCTACATTCATTAGAGTTAGTGCATGGCATCCCGTTCATAGCATTAATTCTGCTATAAAATAAATATCATAACATTAAAACAGGTGTAGGCCTATCTTCTCTCTGAAAATTCTGAAACACAATTTACTAGGCCTATTCCCAACCAGATGGATTACCTCTATATAACTAATATCACATTTATCGTAACTCATTCATCTTACGATCGAATGGAATGGTGTTTGTTGTTCGAAAAGCAAACCAAAATATTACTTTTCAAATGTAATAAACATGTGCTTAGTTAAAGCTTAAATCGGGAAAGGGGGAGGGTGTTAAGGAACTTTATTTTATTTTATTAACATTATCATTTTAATTATTTTGCATGTACTAAGGCACAACCACATTTGCAGCTATACACTCACCAGGTCGACATATTACAGATGCTCCAACCATTCCTGTGTTGGTCCCGTGTGGTGTTTCTATATGAGTGTGATAAGGCCACGCAATGCAGTTCGTCTCATCCTCGCTAGGTCCTGATATCGTATCAACGGTCCATATGTAGGTGTGATTTGAACCCGGGGCTACGCTGTCATCGACGCGCTCACTTGCGGGAGTATCATCCTCATACTTGGCACCTAATAATATGAGTGAACACATTTATGACGATATAAAGTTATAATAAGACTGTCAGGAATATCGCTCACTTTATTTCATGACCAATAATCGATTGCAGAATTGTATAAAACACTTTCATACACTTAGTAGTGTCGAACCAATCAAAAAGCAGGGAACTAGAATACGCGGAGCGCATTGAAAGTGTCTGTGATTGCACTCTGCGTGCGCGCCGTACGGTACACGCACCACGCGCATTCCTCTGATGCGGGTACTAGCAAACTTGTTACCACGACATGAATTGCCCGCTTAGGAGCGCTATTAATTCGGTCTGGTAAACCTATTGTCATCAATTACTACGAGAGGATTGCCTGGTTGTATATTTAAATTCGGGGCGTTAACGAGCGGTACTACTTGCTAACTGCATGGGTGAGTTTTCATTATGTTGCAAATACCATCCACGCTCATGCGTTTAAACTGCTCAATTGGCGTTGCAATACAGCCGGATGGTTGCACACGAAAATTATGTCATATAGCAACCAGCTTAGATGGAAGGCGAATATTTAAATGTAGTGCCGGTTTTTAAGGAACCAATTTATAGCGCTGCTAAGCGGGCCTTGTAGCCTATTGCATGTTTTTATTCGTTATTTAAAGAGATTAAAGGTATACAGAATTTAAAGGTATGTAGAACTTGAAGGCATACCCAATTTAAAGGTATACACAATTTGTAATGTTGAACCCGCCAATCTGAGGACATTTGTCCCTACCAGCCGGCAATGTGAGGACAAAAAAAATATGTGAGGACCCTTTTTGAAGTCCTCTCTTTTTTCCTGCATAAAAACGTATAGAAGTTGGGTCCTTACCCCCCTAAGGGTGTATGGCCATGTCCTCCATTAGGCGTCAATACACATATCATACAAATGACCCTACATGTATGGTAAAAAAAAAAAATGTCCTCAGATTGACTGTAACTTCTATACTTTTTTACACACGTTTTAATACGGGTCCTCACATGGGTTGGTACTCGACTAGGGGTGTATTTGTATAATGAAGTGTATGAATTAGGTCATGCATATGTTTTGTTTCTCGAAGAAAAAAAACACCAGAGAAATCAATGCACTTGCGCATATGTTGATATGCTCACAATAGCACTCCCCCCCCCCCCCCCCCTACGGGTCGTGCCATTCACACATCAACATCGGCGCGCGTGCATTGATTTGACTAATTTCTCTCGAAACAATACATACGCATGTGCTGACCTATGTTGCCAAAGCTGTTAAGTGTAAGATCCGAATGTTAACAAAACTGCCTGAGGCTGCTATGGCTTATGGATATAAGAACAAGTATACACGGTAACCACATTTCCCTTGCTGGGACCCCAAGGGAAATAAACTAACATGTTCAACAAAATGCACAATAAATTGGGGCCAAAAACGTTACAACCAAATCGAGGACGCAAAGCAGGCAAAAGAATGAACATAATTGAGAAGAAAACTGTTGAGTCCACACCACTAAATAAACAATGAAACAGTCCACGAAACGAAAGGCTTGTTGAATTGGGTGGGATAACACTCCTCTCAATGAAATAAACGAGAATGCTACAAAAGCAATGTTGTTGGCTAACATTTTGATTGGATTTATTTTTAAATGGAAGATGATCAAACGATATCAGTGCAAATTCTCTTCTTTTGACCAATTTTATAGTCATTTTAAACACTTCAATAATTGATTAGAATCGCTTAGACCTAGGCTAGGCCTAGGCGCTCTACAAAAATATACGTATCTTCGACGGTGCATATCGCGAAAACGTTGCTTTGACCTTTTTTTATTATTGTTGTTTATAAGAAAGCCAATACCATGATCTTCATCCACAAAGTAAAGATGAAGCAACCAGTTGCTTCACAAGCGAGAAAATCGCGTTTGATTATGGCCCATTTTACACAGATGGATATATTGAGTGTTGTGGATTCTACAAACACCCTAAAAAGGCCAACACACAGGCTTAAATTATTAAAGAAAGAAGGGATAATTTGGACACAAAAAAACGGAATTCAAGTTTAAACCTTTAAAAAAAAGATCATATCTGAATAAGAAACCATTAACAAACCTTCAGAAATTTTGGTATACAACATTCCATGAGTGTGTAGAGAATAGGGCCTCGAAGCCATATTCTTGAAAGTGACGCGTAATGTATCACCGACTTCGCCATAGAGAATTGGGCCTAGAAGACCTTGCCATTCAGATTTGGGAATCTGCTCGGCGAAAGTGGCGTCCGTATATCCCATGAAGACAGCCTTGTCGTATTTGGCTCCGATGCGATTGGGACCACCGATTAGGTACTTTCCCTCAATACTATGATAAAGAAAAGCAGAAACGGGGAAATATGGATGAGCAAAAACACTGAAAATGCTGACAAAAGTTATAAACTTTGACCTCTCAAACCGCATTACTTTATTAACCTTCGTTACCTCTGAAACCACATAAACCCCCTACAATACCCCCCCCCCCCCCCCCCCCCCCCCCCACCCCAACCAGGTTGATTTATAATCATAACCCTCCTAGACCATTTCCCGTGGCTACTTTATTTACCCTCGGTCCCTTGGATTGTTTGGCATGCCAATTAAAGTTAAGAAATCAGGTTGTTTCATTAACCCCCGCAAAACGGTACTTGTACCACATCATTATAACCCTGGGCCGAGGTTATCCTACTAAACCATTTCCCGTGGTTTTACACCCCCCCCCCCCCACCCCCAACATGACACCACATACCCCTACCAAACAGGCCTATAACCATTTCCCGTGTGGCTTCTGCGCCATATGTAGGAGTGCGTATGCCGCAGCAGTGAGCCCTTGCGCAAACATGCACGCGACGCGTTACCACGGTATGATTACCCGGTAGTATGCGCTACGCACAATGTTGTTCAATTCTAGTGGCATTTATGAGCCAAATCTGAGAGTTTTTTTGCTGTTTTTGGAGCCAATTGTTAACCAATTTCACTGGAATAAACTTTAACACACTTCCCGTTATTTCTTCGATATTTCATGCAAATTATGCGCCGCTTTGATCTAAACTAACGAAGATATAGGGATAACAAACGAACACACCGTTTCCAGATTTATAGTAAGATTATAATTAACATTTTCTTTTTCATTTTAATAACACTCAAAATAGATCGCACCTTAAGGCGGTACGCTGCATCATACTTTTCAACGTAGACAATCTTCACTTGTGCTTATATATTTCGGATAATTGTTGTCTTCATTATCGGTTTTAAACATTTTAAGTGCATTTTTTCTTATTAATAAAAAAAGGCGCATGTATGATAACATACTTGTTTAACGTTAGTCATTACGGCACTGTACCAGACTATCTTTAACAGTGATTGCTATCTACTGGAGATAGAGTATATGGATTGCTAAAAATGTTATCTATTGCGTTAATCACAGGTGCGTGTTTAAAAACAGCCATTCGTGATGTTGTTGGCTATAACATTATACACCAATGTAGACATTTATGTCTATATATCTTTTCATCTTTCTCTTGTCTTATTCACATCTATCCCCTTTTTATCATTATTATTGTATATTATTAATTGGTCAAATACATATGATACGGTATTTATGGATATCGTATGTCATAACAACTTACTAACGCTGACCGAACATACGTCGGGACATACGCTATAGTTGATTCGCAGACATTGGCCGATTCACCATTTCAGTCAGAGGTAACAGAAGCAAAAGAGGGGGAGACACTCGAATTGTAATCGTAATATGCATTGGATAATACCTTGTCATCACCAGTGCCTGTACATGTGACGTATTCACCACTATGTAAAGATAGGGTGAACAACTATTATTAAACCTAGTGACTGGGAACTTGCGGCAAAATGATCTGCATTGACTTTGCCTGCAAACAGGTGTTGTCAATTGCCCGCATATTTTTGATAAAGAAGATGTGTTGCTAGTCAGATAAATTGAAAAAGGTATTCAGGTGGTCTCATAGACAGAAATACATAAAATAACGTTTATAATCCGTATCTTGGTTGATATAACTTTTTCTCCATCTAGGCCAAATGGTTTTGTACCTGCTTTATACAAAAGATGATGATTGAAATAATTCGGTTTTTTCTCACAAATGAATATGTAGAACGGGTCTTTTTAGTTTAATGTTTCCTTTATGTCACGTGCATAATAAAAAAGGAAAATAATAAAAGTGAAACTTGATTATGGTCACGCGTTAGAAGAATTTAGAAATGCAGTTTATATCAGGGAAGGGTTCATCCTTAAACAAATATTTCTGAAAATTCTAAAAATATATAAAATAAAAATTGGAGATATTCACTAGCCGGTATAATTACCATAACGACGTAGTTACTTTGACAATTATATATCATCTAATGGGTAATTTCATGAGGAATTCAAATATGTAAAGTAAATAATGATAGGGGTAGGTATAAAAAATATATGGATCTCAAATTAAAAATGAAAAACTCTGATATTTTTCCGAACATTTCCGATCATACCATTTTAGTTCTTGGTCGTACTATAATTTCAATGGCATATTTGGTTTCCTCATGCAATTTTCCTTCAGAAAATGTATACTTTTACTACCTCAGAGGGGTATACAAGCAAATATAAATGTGTAAAGTTAAAATCATGTCGTGAAAGCCAAAATCCGTGTGTAACGCGAAAGGAGGCGAGCTTAAAACACATGACCTTATTCACTAAATTATGAATAGGTTGACAAACATAACATTTTTCTTTTGAAAACTATATCAGGTCGATGACGGTCGATTTTTATTATTGTGGTGACCGCTTCCAAAGGGATAACATATTTCAAGCTGTTGGATTAAGTATTTGGTTGCCGTGATTTGTAAAGCTACATGATCAGCTATTCACTAAAGCCACACTATCATGAATAGCATTTGATTATGGAACGCAAATAATAACATCTATACAAGTACCGCTGTTTCATCATTGGTCAAAATGGGTTCCTCTAACGCCCAATGGACGAGGTCCAAAATCAAAACCAATACGCCAGAGTTTATGAATCTACTATAGTCGACGAAAAAACCCTGTTTTACGGGCGGATGGACCTATCATCAAGTAGGGTCGGTCGGTCGAGGTTTATTTATTTATTTATTTTTTAAACCTAAAATGTCACCAAAATCTGTAAAAATCTGATTTTTAGTTAAAAAAATGTCGACAGATTTTTGGCTTCAAAAATGTGTGAAAAAAAATGTCGACAGATTTTTCGGCCAATGATGGAAATATGAATATTTAGTTATCGATATCATGACAATTATGTTAAGGGACATTTTGGTACCAAAATACAAAGATTTGGTTTTGTTTACATATCAATGGAGTAAATTAAAATTAAATACCTCAACATGTAGTTTAACTCTTTATTTTCAGGAATTTGAGTCTTTGGTTACATTGTAGATTCAAAATGTATATTAATGATAATAAGACTTGTTCTGAATTTGACTAATATTTCGACCTTGTCCTACGTTTGTTCTCTTAAAATCAAATTAGCTACCGCCGCATTCTGCCTCATTTACTCATGTTGGGTCATATTGGCAAATGTGATATATTGTTTGTCAATTTAGCCATAATTTCCGAGCAATTTAATTACCCGCATGTAAGCGGAATATTTAATATGTCTAATGAAATTGTGTAATATTCAATTTGTCAAAACATGTCAATATTATCGGTATTGTGTTATTCAAGGAGCTATACTTGTTGTCATTTTGTTGCATTTAACAAATATAGATTTCCAATTGTAACGTGAAGGCGAGTCTCGTTTAAAGATTTTGAGCATTTATTTGACATAAAGGGTTCAACAAAAGAGAGTATACAACTTTGTTTATGTAATTTTGAGTAACATTCAATTTGTTTTGGACCAAACAGGCTAAATAGGCATTTAGATGAATCTTTTAGGCATAATTTGATACCAAATGTGCCCCCTATCAACAAAGATAAACCATGATTAGCACCATTTAAAGAAAAAGTCTCATTACCAATACACAGCACGAGAAGAAAGGACCAATTGGGGTCTCTCTGTGTGTGTGTGTGTGTGTATAGTCAGATTTGACGGGGCTATCGATCGCACAGTGCAAATGCATTGGGTCATACGACATTGTGCGGGATATTCAATTCTGACATAAAAGTGCATGGGAGTAAACTGCTTGTTAACAATTGGTCCTTTTTTCGAAAAAATTGAATGTTACTCAAAATGACATACACAAAGTGGTATACTTTCTTTTGTTGAACCCTTTAGAAATGTACACAGCAACATAATGTATGCACAACTTTTGAATTGCTTATAGTCGGCAATATGATTTTAGGGTACGTAGCAATGTCCAATCCTTTGTAAAGTTGAATAGATATAATCGGATTAGGTTATCATGTTGTTATTTCATTCTTCATCTGTTATTTCCATGATTCAAATCATCGTTATATGCTACTTTACACGGTACAGATGGCCGGAACCATTGAAAGCGAGGCTCTCCCCTTACAGGCCCGTAACTAGTGGGGGGGGGGGGGGGGGGGGGGGGGATATGAAAAAACCGTTTATTGGTACACATGTACCTTTTTGTGTACAGATATACATTTTGTGTGTTACTAATGTACCTTGTTTTGTGAAACCGCCCCCCCCCCCCCCACCTCCGTTTTCTGAAGAAAAAACCCTTCTTCCCCATTGTATAAAGCATTTTTTCGTGCCGTTTTGGACACAAATATGTCCTAACATTCCCCCTCCCCGTTCTTCACATGCGACTAGGCAATCACTGAAGCGAGAACTGTCAATCATTCGTTTGTCATATCAGGAAACCGCGTCAAAACCACGTGGTAATCAACATGTACATGGATAACTGTATAGTGTGCACATTTTAATCCCTTTCTTTTTTTGAAGTACCGTATAAGGCAAGAACTGCATTGTTATTTCATCAAGGACATAAACAATGTATGTCTGTATGTTTAATAAAATGTTAAGAGAGTAATTTCCTGTTTCAATAATCAATGAAGAATTCTAAACTTTAATTCAGTATTGAGCACAATAGACTCAATTGACAATCTAATGAAGGCGATCGTTATTAAATATTAAAGTTGTAAACGACGTAACTGTTAAGTCACGTCAATACAAAGCCAAATAAAAAAAATGAAATAAAGAGAAACAATAATAAATGATTAAACATGTGTGTTTATGAATCATAACAACTACAGAGACATATTATATTATAAACTACAATTATACAATCAATATAACTAATATAAACCAAACCTGAAAATGTACAAACATTGCATTCGTGAGCAAGTAATAACTGGCGTTTTCCCGGCGAAAAACGCTGGTTGTGAGAGCCGCGTTAAAAAGAATCATCAAACTTAATACTGGTTCTGAAGACCCAGTAAAAAGAAGAAAGAATGAAGGACACACACAAAAATGAGCTTTTATTTGTGCGTATTGTACTCGTTATAGACAAAAGACGCTTCGACAAAAGACGCGTAAAGTACGCGAGGTCAACCTCAGCGTAACGTACGCGAACGTACACGGTCATTCGTGGTGCGCAATACGCCAGCAGTTCCAGCAGTATTTGGCGATACTGGTACATGTTTATTTTCTAGTATTGGGCGATACTGGTACATGTTTATGTTCCAGTATTGGGCGATACTGGTACATGTTTATGTTCCAGTATTGGGCGATACTGGTACATGTTCATGTCTATGGGCGATACTAGTACCAGTATCGACCGATACTGGAAAAAAGGGAAAAAAGGAATGTACCAGGAATGTACGATTGATACTGGGCGTTCTAATATTTGTCGATACTAGTACAGTCTAGTATCTGGGACCTAAAGGGAAAAGGTGTACTTTAGGTCCCAGATGGTTATTGACGCTGGAATACTGACTTTGTACCAGTATCGTCCGATACTGTGTGTTCCAGTATCTGGGACTTAAAGTACACTTTTCCAAGCGGACCTTATGGCTATTGACGCTCTTTTTATGACTAGGGAACCCTCACATGCGTTTATGATTAGCGCACTCGCGGTATGGGACAAAACACGTTATGACTAGCGACCCTTATGACCAAGTTATGATATTATATTAAAGTGCTCAACAAAAGAAAGTCGTACACTTTGTTTAGGTCATTAAAAGTAACTTTCGATTATTTGTTTACCAAACAGACGAGATAGACATTTGTATGAACCTTTAAGGCACACTTTGATACCAAACATAATACCTAACAACAAAGATAAACCATGATTAGCGCCATTTAAAATTAGTCACTTTTTTCAAAAGTCACATTTTCAATACACTACGCGGGAGGAAAATGGGTGTGTGTGTGAGGTTCGACCCATGTGTGAAACTGTTATAACCAGGATTGACCGGCGGGCATTCTATTACACAGTGCAGCCGTTTTTCCTTTCCATAAAAAATCCCTTTACATTCATCCCTCACCCATGCATGACACTTTGAATTTGAATTAGCCCGCGCGTTAAGGGGAAATGCGCAGCGATCAACACGGGACTGATACGGCTTAGTGCTTAGTATTGATGGTGCTAATCATGGTTTATCTTTGTTGTTAGGTGTTATGTTTGGTATCAAAATGTGCCGAAAAGATTCATCAAAATGTCAATCTAGCCTGTTTGGTAAGAAAGTAATCGAAAGTTACTTTAAATGACCAAAACAAAGTGTACGACTTTCTTTTGTAGAGCACTTTATTATATAAGAATCGTATTATGACTAGCGGTCATTAATATGATTCACCATATTAATAATACTGGAAATATGATTTCACCTACCTGTTTTCTTGTATGTCTTGTCCAGTAACGATGTTCTTTCCCGAAGGCGCATAATCCCATTCGATGTCAACGGCAGCAAGGAAGTACTCCCGTACAGCAGCCGACTGGCAACCGGAGTAGCACCAAATGGCTAGAAAAATTACCCGAGTTACAACGCGAAACATGATGGCAAAAACCGCAGTAAAGTGGTATCAAAACTATTTTGATGTGTTATGATAATTACGGGGTCCTGTAGGGGCGGGACGCCCAATATTCGAGAATAATGTGAGTTATGTAGCCGATTTTGAAATTATAATAGTATGCTACATAGATTTGTTGAGTACTATATGTAAGGTTGTAGACTCTTAAAAGTTCAAAGATCACACGTTATCTTATATAAATTGCGATAAACAATGTGCCCGGACAATGCAGAGATTCCAAACGGTAAACTATAGGTGAGTATTTCACAGAAGAGTTGACAGGTTAGTTAAACACAAACAAACAAGGTTTGATAAATTGATACGTGTATTATCAGTTGTCATCATATTATGTCTGTTACTTCTACGATCCTATGAAGGTATTAATAATTGAAATAATTGTAATTTGTATTTATACTGTTCAGATAAGGATGCTTGGGTTATTTCTTAATACAGAAAAACAATCGGTGTGTTTTCCTTTCAATTACTACGTCATCAGTCACGTGCATAAACAGTACTCTCGCGGAAGAATGTTGCAATATCGTTTGACGCATATTATTATAATACTAGTAAGACATTATGCGCCTTATTTCTCAAGGCCCGTTACAAAATGTCAAGATGAATCGTCACAATTTGGCACATTCAGAGGATATGTGACCAGCTGGTGACCTGAAGTAACACCAAGGTACACGAAATGTAGCTTAGACAAATATTCCATCCCTCGCTTCCTTCCTATAACTGCATTTCCTTTTCAAGTGCGTAGGTCACGTCACGTGACGTCACGTCACGTACTCACCACGTTTATGAATATTGACACGCGTCAATATTCGTTTTGTAAACTTATTATAGACAACTTCACTGGAGATGATTTTGTCACTCCTTACACCACACTTAGTGCAAATTGTTATTCTACGATGTATACGAGGGTCAGTCAGTAAGTAATGAAAGTGATCATGGTATGGAATGCATGGGTGATTCTATTGAGGGATAATGTAATCAATACAAAGTAGGAACCTTTGTCTTTCAAACAATACACTTTTGGATTTCTAAGTAACAACTATGACGTCATAGCATTGGCGTAAACTAAGTACACTTGGGACACTGCCTGAAGTTGGTCAATATTTGGCTTGATATGTAATAGGTTGAAATATGGGTTGTTTGAAACATTTGCATGTATCTCGGCAATGCAAGAATAGAAACAGATAACAATTGGTGCATAGTTAGAACACATAATAATCTCTGTTTCACACCTTTTTTTTAGATCCGAATTCCTTAATACAAACAAGAAGGGACCATCTCAAATACGCTTTTATTAAGCAAAATCCGCAATAATAAACCTTAGAAAACAATAAAGGATAAAGAACAATGGAGGGAGTAATCCACAAATTGTTGTGGGATGTAAAGCAATAATAGTGGGCATTTCAAAAGGAGCTGATCATAAAATGTCCTCAAACCATTGAAATTATGTGACGATTACTTTAACAGTACACATCTAGTAGCTCCAAAGATGGCAGTAACAAGAGAGGTTGTGGCAGCCATCTTTGATTGATATATTCATGTATATCTTCATTTTGATAAACGCATTTGTCAATATTTCTGATTAGAATTTGAAGGCACAGTAAGCTTTTATCTGGTAAATTTCATGATTTTAGCCATTTTTGGCTCAGTCCAAACTTATGTGCCGTCTGCGCATGCGCATATTGTCTGTTAATTTCATGTGAATAAGTTCAGATAATTAGTTAACTATCCTATGGAATCTCCCAAATGGGTTTATTGCTTGGTTTTTTCCTAAATTGTTTGATTTTCCGCAATACTAGTGCTTCACTGACTGGGCATTTTTCAATGAAAATGGGTTATTTGAAATACTTATATTTGTATACTTTTTATTCAATTGTTTCTCTTTACTTTTTCCTCTTATACTACGCATTTTCAAATTACTCAGGGATTAAAGTTATTGTCTTTTGTATAATAATTATGCGGGGAAAAAAATCGGGATTTACCTGCTTCTGATGTCATGTTATGCAATCTTCTTACCACGTGTTTCATTCAAATAATTCAAATTTCCCGCCAAATAATTGATTTAGCAGTGTCCAATTGTACTAACTTTAAGCTAATGCTATGACGTCATAGTTCATACTTAGAAATCCAAAAGTGTAGCGTTTGAAAGACAAAGGTTAATACTTTGTATTGATCACACTTACACTCAATAGAATTGCTCATGCATTCCATACCATGATCACTTTCATTACTTAATGACTGACCCTCGTACAGTGATGTATGTCTTTAATACCAATACTTACACCTCATTTTGTAACTTGTCAGTAGAAAATATATTTAATTCTTATATATATGCGGCTGCTCTATGTGATTTCTTGTATACGTAAATTGAAAATGTAGCTTTTATTCTAATGTAACTCAATTCTTTTAGCATTTTATATAATATTGATGCGTTCTGCTGTTAAAAAGTATTGGTGTTTATATTTATTGTGAGGAATAAATAAATGAATCAAAAAATCAAAAAGACCCAGTATTTTACACGCGTCGTGTTTTTATCTTGAGGCGGTGTGACAATTTTACACTCTTTAAGAGAGTAAAACTAATGGTGATGTTTAGAATGACACATTTTCTAATATATTTTCATACAGTGGTAATGTTGGTGTTCTATCCATCCATACCAGCGAAAAAGAATTGCTCTTTGTTATTGCAGTTTTAACTGGGAATATTAAACTGTATTTCTATTAGAAATTGATGTTTGAGATAATGGCTAGGGAGCCGGTGGTAGGGAGCCGGTAGTAGCTAGGGAGCCGGTGGCTAGTGTTATAGGGAGTAAACCCTATATATAATAATGTATTATTAGATCACCAGATATAGCGCTTTACATCACGCATGCGCAGTACTAATACATCGAGTTAATAACATGGTCATCTAACCTAGAAGTACGGTCTCCTAGAGTCCTCTTTATTTACGTGCTTGAACCAAGACTAAACATGCTAAATGGACAATGACTTTAAAACCTACTTCCATAAAGGAAGGGAGATGTTATAGGGAGTAAATCCCATATATTATAATGTATTATTAGATCACCAGATCTAGCGCTTTACATCACGCATGCGCAGTACTAATACATCGAGTTAATAACATGGTCATCTAACCTAGAAGTATACGGTCTCCCTAGAGTCCTCTTTATTTACGTGCTTGAACCAAGACTAAATGGACAATGACTTTAAAACCTACTTCCATAAAGGTAGGGAGGTGTTAGGGAGTAAACCCTATAAATTATAATGTATTATTAGATCACCAGAACTAGCGCTTTACATCACGCATGCGCAGTACTAATACATCGAGTTAATAACATGGTCATCTAACCTAGAAGTACGGTCTCCTAGAGTCCTCTTTAT
Organism: Ophiura sarsii; assembly: GCA_035610835.1. Lineage (NCBI taxonomy): Eukaryota > Metazoa > Echinodermata > Ophiuroidea > Amphilepidida > Ophiuridae > Ophiura > Ophiura sarsii. The sequence continues at coordinate 32,141,087 of CM069444.1, read as the reverse complement.
TTACGTGCTTGAACCAAGACTAAGTTACGTTACAGCTAGGTAGCTGGTGGCTAGGGATCCGGTAGCTAGGAGGTGGTTAGGAATCAGTGAGCAATACTTAAATCATTCACTTATTGACCGACCATATGATATATATGATACGCTGTTTTATGCAATGTGAAACTTGCTGTTAAATGATAAATGATAAATTTAACGGAGTATGCACGAGTGAAATAAACACCTAGTTTATTATAAAACTTTAATACGCTCACCCCTACAGACTGTAACATACAGAAGTATATGATTCTAACAACATTATTCGATTTTCAGAAAATGCCTGGTATGTTAAATCTTCAACATATTTGGTCACTTTATAAGAGTTCTCTTTATGTGCAACCTTCAGAATAGTCAATCAGATCCAATAGTCATTGGTAGAAAATCTCTTGGAAAGTTGGAATCCATCCACTTTCTCATAGTTCGGTATATTGAAGATATCTCAGTTCAGTTACATAACATAAATTGCCCGCTTAGGAGCGCTATTAATTCGGTCTGGTAAACCTATTGTTATCAATTACTACGAGAGGATTGCCTGGTTGTATATTTAACTTCGGGGCGTGTACGAACGGTACTACTTGCTAACTGCATGGGTGAGTTTCCATTATGTTGCAAATTACATCCACGCTCATGCGTTGCAATACAGCCGGCACACGAGAATTATGTCATATAGCAACCAGATTTGATGGAAGGCGAATATTTAAATTTGGTGACGGTTTTTAGGGCACCAATTTATAGCGCTGCTAAGCGGGCTTTGTAACCTAATGTGAGAGGGTTAAACTTAGTTGTCCTGATCTGGTTCTCGCTAAATGGACTCTTTTGTGGTGTCTTTGCATCTCCAGAAAATTACAACCAGTTCTCAGACAAATTTGCTATTCCGTGGGCGGTTATTTTCTTTGGTGGGGTGTCCTAAAAATGTCATTATCGTCGTCATTTTTTTATGACCGCCCCCAATCGAACACGATTATTTGTATATGACCCCTACCCTGATGTTGACTATTTGTATTAACCCCACCTCCAACACACACACAGATCTTATAAATACTAATAATAAGACCTATCTAGTTATGGTTTATTTAATATTGCCATTGGGAAACAATTGATGCGGATGTGAAAATAAGGTTGGACAAAATAATGTGGAAACATTACGCGCGTGGTGCTCAATTTTTGTTAAGTTTTCTTACTTACATTTTGTTTTGACCCACCCCCAATCTATTACAATGGAATTAATTTCATGCTCCCTCCGTCTAAAAAAACTATGCCGCTCCTAGGATATTTTGGACCACCATCCTCTACCGAAGATAGTTATAGCCATGCAGGAGAATAAGGAGGAGTTGTGGTTTTTTGTTTGCACAAGTTCGCGGTGTTGACTTTTAAACCACGATCTGGTGATTTTTGTTTGTACACGGATCACGGATGGTTGCACACCACCAAATACATCTCCCATAGGTTTACACGTGAAATGCACAATTTTAAAATGGATATTTCTCGACGTTATAAGAAACTGGTATCTTGAAATTTGGTTTCAACTTGAAGATGAAAGCCATGACTACTATAACTCAACAACTCATAAATGGGGGGTAACCGGCATTTTTTGGAGCTAGAGCCTTTTCAAAAAGTACGAGTTGAGTTTTCCTGGTCACACGCAATTGTTGATTTAGATGATGACGTCAGATACCGGAAATGACCTAAACACAAATGTCTCTGTTAAAAGATTAAAAAATCATCATTGCATTAATTTTTTTGAACCTGAAGAACGCTGATGTGTCTGTCAAAATTCACACTATATTAATTTCGCCATAACATGTAGTAAATACCCTAATTTTAAACTGTAATTTACAATAGGTCTCCCGTTTCGGCATAGAAATGGGCCAGTGTTGGACTATTGCCTCAAAGGGGGGGGGGGGGGGGGGGGGGGGTTAGGGCCAGACGTTATTTAGTGGTATGAAACCTTATATCGCCGCGTTTCTACGCCCTCGCGACGTTGCGCGGTTACGTAAAGAGGGGTTTAAGCATTTCAAATAAGGCTACGTTAGAGAAACGGGAGGAATGGTTACCTTAAGGTATGAAAGGTATGTGTAAATGTAAACGTTTAGGATTAAACCGGTGAACCGTTGTGTATATTTGAATTGTCTGGATAGGTTACGAGGTCGCGCGCGTAAACAAAATGTATTTGCATTGTCTGGATAGGAAAGTGAAGCTGCGTGAATACTATACATGTAAATATATTGCTACATGTATGTGAATACCGTATATGAATAGCATTAGGTTACAAGCCCCTATAGCAGCGCTATAAATTGATGCCCTAAAAACCGTCAACAAATTTAAATAGTCGCCTTCCCATCCAAGCTGGTTGCTATATATGACATAATTTTAGTGTGCAACCAACCGGCTGTATTGAGTAGTTTAAAGGCATGAGCGTAGATGTAATTTTCAACATAATGGAAACTTACCCATGCAGTTAGCCTCGAATTTAAATATATGCACTGGGTAATCCTCTCGTAGTATTGATAACAATAGGTTTACCAGAGCGAATTAATAGCGCTTCTAAGCGGGCAATTTATGTCATGGCCTGATCTTAGTACTTAGTTGAATAAAAACATATTTTATAAAAGATTCGTAAACAATTTAAAAAAAAGAAGTTAGTAGTTAGTAAGTATACATAATACATCTTATATATATAACACGTATTGCGTATAACGCATTATAATTGCGCCGTAGCGCGCGCCCCCAAAACCGCTGTACATGTATTTTATCAGTAGAATAGCTATCGTTATATTAATCATGTAAACAATTGGGACCATGTAAACAAGAAAACTTATCTAAGGTGTCGTTATATGAGAGCAAGGTTTTTTGTTATGAAATGTCACGTGATAGGCCTACTGATAGTGAAGGTTAATCGTGTGTTATAAGGGCGCACAACACTAAATCACTCGTTTTGTATAATGGTATAGTAAGTTCCGGCGAAAACAAAAACCGATGATTTTGTGATAAATTGGGGTCCTTTGGGAATCAGTTTGACGTGAGGCTATCATGTTATAAATAAAATGAAAGATAAAAAGACAATTTAGGCCTATTATTATTTCAGAATTGAAATGTTTTTCACCCATACCCCTAAAATTCGGCAATGTTGGGCCTACAATTTCCACATTTATATCTAAGGTTTAATATGAGCACGTCATTGGGTAATCAGTTTTATTGTTCATTGAGTTTTATAACATAATTATATAAACTTGGATTTTCGATTGAAAATTTGACTAACGGTTGAGACACTAGGATAATTAATGGTTGAAAAACTTTCTTTTTTTCCTTTTTTTTACAGGTAAACTTTTCTTTATTAAACAACTTGCTTTTTATTAGTGTTATTTTCTGAAAACATGTTTTTGTTTTTCTCATAAATTTTACATTGCGTTTGGCATAAAATACCTGCCCATTTTGAGTGGCTTCAAATTGTGTTCTTGTTTTTAAGACACATTTACAGTGTTCGCCTTTGAATAAAATGACAAACGTACATTATTATTGCTGACAATAGCTGACGTGCGCGTTGTTGTGGAAGTCAATGTTGCTGAAAATGGGAAACAATTAAAGATCATTGAATATCTTATACCATCCGATCTGATCCTATCGACCACTTCCTGGATATCCTCTACACTGATGTTGCTGACGTCTAAACTCGGGATTTCTATAAGAGACTGTGACTGGCATAATTGTCGACTTATTCTTTAGGGCACACAGGCGGGTATATTGAGTTCAATTAACTTTCCACGCCAGTTCAAAAATGTCAAAATATTTCAAAAATGTCAACATTATTAAATTTCATCTCCATATTTGGATTCATCATGAGAAATGCATTTAAATAAGTACAAACATGCCTAGTATTGGTTCAGAAATTCTTAAGATAGACTTGGGTAAGGTTTCTGACAAATCTGTTGTGAATCTGGTAAAACTAATAGCCGGCCGCGTCGAAAATGCCAACAATCAGTTTTACATGATTTTATACTCATTAGGCTACAAGGCCCGCTTATCAGCGCTATAAATTGGTGCCCTAAAAACCGTCACCAAATTTAAATATTCGCCTTCTATCAAAGCTGGTTGCTATATGACATAATTCTCGTGTGTAACCAACCGGCTGTATTGCAACGCCCGTTGAGTAGTTTAAACGCATGAGCGTGGATGTAATTTGCAACATAATGGAAACTCACCCATGCAGTTAGCAAGTAGTACACTCAAAAAAATGATCTTTGCGTCAAGTAATTGTGACTCAAAAATGATTATTTGTAAATACTCAATTCAATAATTTGTTAATGTTACTCAAAAAACATAAATACCATTGACTCAAATTGACAAAAATGAGACTAACATAATTTATTCGAGTAATGTTAACAACACAAACGTATGGATATTAAGTGCCGGTAAAAAGGACAAGAAATAAGTACAAATTACTCATTTAACGAATTGCTGCTGTTACTTAATTCAACCGTTTTGTTGCATTTATTGATACCTTTGAGTAAACCAGACTGAAATCGATGAAAATTAATCAAACTCAAGAAATTCAAGTTATAACAGCAAAATAATTCATAAAACCAACAAGGACAAAAAGCAACATTGAAATAAATGTAATTTATGAGTAGCTATTACTCATTTCTAACTCAAATAAATAACTTGTGTTTTATTACTAAAAACATCCAGTATCTTTTACATATATATTTTGAGTTACAGCAATCGATAAAATTACGTTAGGTCAACGAGATAATAACTTAACCTATACTTAATATAAATGATTACAACCAAAAAGATCAGATGAACATTTGAGTATAACGAGCAATTTATTTTAAGTATTACTAAAGCAAATCGTTTGAGTTCACTCAAATTACTCAAATAATGTAGTAACAACTCATGTTTCCAAAAATCAGTCTGGAGCTAATTTGCATAATATCACTCGGCCTTAGATTAGCCAAGTAAATTGCGCAAATCGCTCAAATCGCTCATTAGCATAATTGCAATGGTACACAAATTAGCACCGGCGCTCATATGTACCATTTCAATTATGCTAATGAGCTAATTTGCACCTTTTTGTTCATTTAAACCTATTATTATTATTAAAATAAGTAGATTCATTAATTTAACACCATGGAATGTGTATTGATATGTATGCATAGTCTCCACTTGTTATTAAATGTTCTTTCAAATAATGTAAATGCAAGTACATTGTGCAAGAACATACACATCAAAGAGTCAATGCCCCTGCAGCCCCAACCACCATACCCTGGGTGCAAAGCGATAAAAAAAATTGCGATAATTAGTAGCTTCTACATAATAATATTGAGTTACGGCAATCAATATACTTATGATTAGACAATGTGATAATAATTTGTCCTACTTAATAGAAATGAGTACAACCGTAAAAATAGTATGACTTTGCTCAACCTAATCAAATCATGTAGTAACAACTGAATACTTCTTGTGGTTACTAAATAAAAATGAGTACAACCCAATGGTTGTTTCTATCATTTGAGTAAAGTCAACTCAAAAAAGATAGCCAACTTCTAGACATATAACTTAAGTTGCAGCAACTTGATAATGACGTAGGACAAACTTGATAATATCTTCGTATACTTACTTGATATAAATGAGTCCAACAAGGTAGTTCAATTTTGAGTAAATGTTGTAAACTTATTATGCGTACACTGATTACAATATTTTGAGTTAGCTAAACTAAAATTACCTAATTAGTGATGACTTAAAATATTACTTATAATAATTACTCAATAAAATTAAGTGTAACCCGGTCACACTTGATTTTATTGAGTAAATGCAGCAAGTTATTTTTTTGAGTGTACCGCTCGTACACGCCCCGAATTTAAATATATATGCACTGGGCAATCCTCTCGCAGTAATTGATAACAATAGGTTTACCAGACCGAATTAATAGCGCTCCTAAGCAGGGCAATTTATGTAATGTTCACTGACTTTATGAAATTATTGAGCATCCATCGAATCTCGATACTCTATTTATCGAGTATGAAGTTGTCTAATTTGGGTTTTTTAAGCATATAACGTGTTCATTCATCATCAATATTGAAGAAAGACAAATTGCTTCTCAAATAAAAACAGTATCGAGACACTGTTTGACTATCACTGTGTCAGGAAAGACTTTCCTGAACTCATGAATCTACATGACAGTATTTTCCGTAAAAAAACATTACAGAACTTCACTAAATCATACTGGAAATCTGCTTCCAATTGGAGGAATTGTTCAACATATTTGTTTCGATTTTCAAATAAAGCATTCCGTCGCGTAGGGTGTGTGTTCACTTGTGTTTTGCGGATCGTAACACTGTCAACGACGTTAACACGGTGTCGAAGCATGGAATCAGTTGCGTAACTAGTGTTTTCATATTGGGGAGCAAGTAATGAAAGTGAACCGACAATATTTAGCGATGAAAGAAATGCGCGCGTAGCGCTCTAAAAATTGTCGACTTTACATTAATTTTGGCCATGATTGAGGTACATTTCTGTTTGTTCTTTTGACCATCATAATTCCATGATTCCTCTTGTCAAATACCCCGTCAGTGCCAGTCTCAACCGACACGACAGTCAATATTTCCCCCTCCCCCCCCCCCCATCTCTCTGGTAACGAACGGAAAAAAACACTCAGAAAATAAAACTGCCAACTTCAACGGTTTTGGATTGGGAAAAAAATCTTCTAACCTATGATGAATTTGTCAAAATGATAAGAATAACATTCGCGATTACGCGTTATTTCAATACGAATTCTAAATGTAGGTTTCGCGTGGCCACCGTCGTCTGGCATAATATTGCCTTTTAAAACGAAAAAGCTCTTTAGAATATTATCAAGAAATCAATTAGCCGGGTGTGTTTGGATGCCTGCGGACGTAGCGGTTCGCCGTAGTGATCAGCTGGAAGTGGTGTATTGAAATACGCTGCGCTCCAGCGTGAAAGCACGCGCACTGATGATGATGTGCTAATAACGGCACGGCTCTAGGGGGCAGTGCTATTGTGACGGTATCAACATTTCGCAAGTGCAATGATTATTCTAATATTTCGAGAAACAAACATTATCGCATATGATGCAGACGACGGTGGACACGAACGGCCGTTAATTTTGAAATTCCGTTGGTTTCAATGTAACAATGGATTTTGATTATATGCCCCCATAAAATTCATCACACGTTGGAACTAAATTATTTAATCCTAAACCCACTGTGGATGGCTAACCATCCACAGTGTCAGTATCATTTTTTGAATTTAAACCGTTGTAAAGCGTTCGTCCCATTCACTTGATCACGTAACCTCGTTCACATATTTTAACCTGAATATTCCGTGAATACGCCCGTGTCCAGCGTCGTCTGATATGATGTATTGATCTCATTCATACACGACAGTACTCGTCAAACTGTATTATCAATAATCATCAAAGTATTTTGAGGTGGTGCGAGGTGTGAGACAAGGTTGTCTTTATCTCCTTTACTCTTTGTTGCAAGCGTTGAAGAAATTTTGTCTTGTAAAGAAATCGTCAGTTTAATATAGTTCAAGGTATGAAACATTCTTTGGCTGATTTAATTGATTACACCAGGAATTAAGTTAACATTTCAACCTTTGCAGACGATACCACGATTTTTTTTGTAAACTCAACAGAGGTATTGGACCATGCCTTAGTCATACTGGATGAATTTGCCATTGTTTCAGGTCTTGAAATTAATTACGGTTAAGTGATGTCATTAGGAGAGGATCTCTTAAAAGTAATGCCTATAAACACGGCACTGTTAATTTAAAATTGTCCCCAGATGATACCATTAAAGTTCTCTGCGTTACATTTAACCCTGATACTCCTCTTGAAAAAAAGTTCGATCCGCGCATGGCAAATGAGAGGATTATCAATGATTGGTAGAAACCTGATTGTAAAAATCTCAACTCACCTTGATAGAAAATGCTATTCACATATCCGAACAGGTTGTCGTTATAAGATCAATACCATGTTTACCAAATTTATTTGGAACAGGAATGAAGCCGTCAAGAGAAAAACAGCAATTTCAGACTAGGATATGGGCAGTATTAAAATGTTTGATGTCTCCCGTTTCTTTGACTCCTCAACATCATCTTGGGTTAAGAAGATCGTGGATAATGACTTTGCAACATGGAAAAATATTGCACTTTAAAAATCAACAAAATTGGCATGAGTAACACGATTTTTAATTGTAAAAATCTGTAATATTATTTGTTTGAATATTGTTATGTCATGTTTTTATGCCAATGTCGTTAGAGCTCATCAGAGCTCTCTGTTGAGTGTTACCCGTTTGATTTGTAATCACTCAGTTCATTAACCTTTTTTTTTGTATATAAAGAGCAAATGTGAACAATAGCCCAACAGACATTAACAACGTTAATGAACTGAGTGATTACAAATCAAACGGGTAACTCTCAACAGAGAACTCTGATGGGCCAATCAATTGGTTCACTGCAACTCAGAAAATAATCAAAAATACAAGTAAACACAATTGGGCTAGTAAAAAAGCCAATGAAAGTGGCGTGGGACAGGAATAGGATAAACACCTAAACATAGAGAATAACATCAAAAAATAAGACGAAAATAATATCTGGAGGTCATTGATACATCGAGAGAGCTTAGCCAACATACTCTGAAGAGTTGGAGAGAAAGTGTCTGTTTTCACGACATTTAAAAGATTGTAGTTTCCTCTTGGATGTTGCCACATTTGCTCTTACAAAAAAAGAAAAGAAAAAAGGCGTACTCGCCCCACCCCGGGGTAGGTTCGCCTATAGGCCGGGGAAAGTTCGCCCTATAGGCTCAGAATTAGGCTACTAGTACATTATTAAAGTACCATGTATCCAATACATATTGATATTTATTATGCGTCTTTATTTTTATTCCAAAATAGGGGTCCAAAATATAGGGGTGGGGACATTTTTCTTAACATACTCGTTCAGAATTTAAAAGTAATACGAAATACCACACTTAAATATTTCCCTCTACTAGTGTTACTCCATTCCAGATAACTATTTTTATAATTATAATTATTCTGTAAAAGGATAAAAACAATGTTAAAATGATGCACAATCATAACTACGAGGGTCATTCAATAAGTTCTACCTCCTACCTCATAACTTTATTATTATAAGAGCCAGTCTTATCAAATATCACACGATTGTAGCTTGGAACCTCAGCTACAAATCCAATGTAAATTGATCTGAGTACTGGTTGTACTTTTCCGGACATGCAGTGAGAACCAAACTTTGATTTAGTGTGACGGAAACGGATGAAAAACAGCAAAATATCGCCGAAGTGCTTTTCAATTGGCCTATTGTAAGAGGCAAAGCATACCTATCGGTCAATTATAACCGTTCTAAATGTCAGATATCTCCTTAACAGACTGTAAACAATAAAATTGACTGATTGGTTCGGGAAAATATGCCCTCTGATTAGCCAGATCCAGGTCAGGACAACCATTCAGTTTACCCCTCCCCTAGAGAACCCTGTAAAAGTCAAATTCGACATGCATGATAACTAAGCGATCTTCAATATATCGAACTAAATGGAGGGATTTAAAGCCTGTCAAAGCGATAATTTTCTATCCTTGACTACCTGATTGACTATTCTGAAGGTTGCACATAAGTAAAACTCATAAAGTTACTATTATGGTAAAGATTTGTAATTCGAGGCATCATTGTAGCTTTTAAATTTTCTTTGTTACAACTTAAAAGTTGTAACAAAGAAAATTTGACTGATGGTAGTATTCTGGTATGCCAAAGGCATAGCAATACATTTGAGTTGATAGTACACTGTTTGCAAGCGTACAAGAGTTAATATTGTTTACAATCTTATCTATAAATGGTAATACTGTAATTCAGATATCATTCATTCATTTCCATTTTCAGTATTTAAATACCGACACTGGAGTTGGTACACTGGAGTTGGTTATCCAACTCCAGCGGTTTTAGGATGAAATCATTTAGTTCCAACGTGTGATGAATTTTATGGGGTCATATAATCAAAATCCATTGTTACATTGAAACCAACGGAAATTCAAAATTAACGGCCGTTCGTGTCCACCGTCGTCTGGTTTGCGGTGAGTCTCTCGAGCGCCCTCATTTAAGTTTGTATCAGTTTTGAGGGATTCGTTTGTTGACATGGAAAGATAGATATAGAGGACGGCAGATAGACTTGTTATGATACACAGTTTTTCTACCACTTTGTACCGTATTTTTGACCGTCTTACAGGATTGTTAGATTCACCCTTTCTTCAAAACGGGTGTTACATAGAAATCAGTAATAATCATTTAAGACCTCTGAATATTTACAAGCGTCCAGTGTGATCATTGGTAAAAGTAGTTTTCAAGATCGTCAATTTATGTCAAGTGCGTTTCGGAAAGAGTTCTCAGCGTTATATCTGTCGTCGCCGTAGGATATAGACTTTAGCAATCCTACACTATATATCAATTTCTTTAATGTCATCGTGACAGTCTATAGAGTAAATGTCGACGCTTACCACACCGTATTGATTTCGCACACCCATTGCCTAACGAGTGCGAGTCTAATAATGATTCATTTGTATCTCTTCAAACTGCGCAAGGGTCAACTCTTTGAATAAGTTCATCTGGATTGTTATTGAACATATGAGATTTGATTTCTTCTTGTACAAATCCAATAAAATGTGAATAAGATACTCACAATTTTAGTTACGTTTCACTGCTAAACTAGCAGCCCCCTCATCTTTGTTGAGTGTGTTCTCATCCTTCTCCAAATCCAAATTGCTTCTTGAGCCATCTTGTAGTTTTGTCTAATTCGCGGTCTATAGTTGTGGCCTTGTCCCAATTGATAGTGTGATTTGTAGCCGCTATATGGTCGGTAATTGCTTACACACTGCACAACATCTACAATCAACTCTTCGGAATCACGCCCTCTACAACGGCGGTCATGTTTCACTGCCAAACTAGCAGCTTCGTCAGACTGGCACTCAACAAAGATGAGGGGGCTGCTAGTTTAGCAGTGAAACGTAACTAAAATTGTGAGTATCTTATTCACATTTTATTGGATTTGTACAAAAAGAAATCAAATCTCATATGCGTAAGAGTCAGTTTAAAGGTATATTACTGATCTTTCCAGGGAACGCCCTCAACATCGAAAAACAAATTGAAAGCACATTTTCTTGCAGATTTACATTTCTGATCATAAATCGTACATATATTCCAAGTTACAAGGCTATACGATTCTTAATTGCTTCAAAATCATGGTTTTAGAGTGAAAACAAACTGTCGGATTAACACAGTTTATATTTTCACTCTAAATTCACTCTAAAACCATGATTTTGAGGTAATTAGGAATCGTATCGCTCTGTAACTTGGAATGTATGTACGATTTATGATCAGAAATGTAAATCTGTAAGAAAATCTACTTTCTGAAAAAAAATCATGAATAGAGGGCGCTCTCTGGAAAAGATCACATAATATGCCTTTAAACAACTCCAGTACTACTAAGACAACACTAATTAGTCAACTTCTTTTACGATCAAAAGTTTAATTTTCTCCATAAATGATATAATATAATGCATGCTTTATTCAGGTTATTGCTCACGTGCATGCAATTGCCCTAATTGTTCAAGTACACAAATGCATATAATATAACGCTTAATTTTCTCCATAAATGATATAATATAATTCATGCTGAAGTAAAAGTAAAGTAAAGACTCGCTTCTTAAGCTCGCGCGCGGAGTGCCCATCTCTCTTTCATTAGCGTTTAGGCCAGACTCCCCCATGTAATTTTTGGCTGTGGGGGGTTCGCCACTCCTCCCGCACAGCGAGTCTGTTTTACTTCCCAACATGAATTAATGCCGATACCCAATTATACACCTGGGTGAAGCGTGGCAAGTGCGGTAAAGTGCCTTGCCCAAGGACACAGCACGCTGGCAGCAACGGGACTCGAACCCACAATCTTTGTATTGTGGAGCGAGAGAGAATCCGTTGGACCACGCGTGCCCGTTCATGCTTTATTCAGGTTATTGCTCTACGTGCATGCAATTGCCCTAATTGTTCAATAATTACACTTTCATTTATTAAGTACACAAATGCATATAATATTACAACACTCATTTCATTAACATCACGACAGGCATTCTTTGATGCCTTGATTGAATTAAATTGGAAGTGCAATGATAATCAAAATTACCTGTAATTCCTGGCAAATAAGTTTGAACATGTAAGTTCCAATAAGTACAGCAATTGCATAAGTAATAGTTTTACTTTTAAATGGTAACAAGAGGATATAACTATATCTTCGTTTATATCACATATTTCATATTTCGAGGTTAGATTGTTTCAAAAGTGAGCAGAAAACTACTGAAAATTAAAAAGTCATCGAAAATTAATTTCCATTACACCTGATTGATGACGTCACTGCGTATTAATAAAACACGCCCTAAAGAAGCTGCAATCACCGGAGTGCACGCACTGACGTCATAGAACAAGGAGTGGTACCTGATAGTTGTATTATTAAGGCACATATTAAGGCACAGAATTCGTATGAAAATGACAAATTTTACAACGTGCTCAGCATGACAGATAATTTGGACTAGGTACCGTTACCGATATAAATGCTCAAGAAACAGCTATTTTTCGTCCATCTACCTCTGTAAAGTTTTTTTTGGGGGGGAGGTGGTATTTTTTTCTATATTGATTTTGATTTTTTTTACTTGCAACACAGAAGGACATTTACAGATACAAAAATACAGAGTTATACAAATGCGTATAAACACTTTATAATAATATGTATCCAAATGGGTAACCTATGTATAGTAACGTCATAATGTATGATAGTGATCTGCGCATGCGCAGCATTTACGCGCGAGTACCGAATTAAGCCTTTGTTGAGGGGATCCATATATTCCGACACGTTACAATATCATACATGCAATTGTTGCGATAACTGAAATACTCTCAAGCTGTCACAGAGGAAGATGGACGAAAAGTACAGATCAAGACACGAAACCCAAATTATGATATCGCTTAATTGACGAAAAGCCAGAAAACAGTTTTTAAAGGTCAATAAAAACTCTCACCAACACCAAGTATGTGATTATTCAATGAGTTTTAAAGCAATGTTTATCTTTCAACCAATGTAAAGGTGACTAGAAAAATGAAGGACACCTGTCCTCATATAATTCATTAAAGGTGGGTACAAAATGCTGACATTAAAGAAAAAACTATATTTTGTTATCGTTACCCCTGCAACATATTACGTCTGAGAAGTGTTTCCTTCCGATGCCAAAGTGGTTTAGGGGTCACGTCAAAACTCAATCGCCCGCTGACCGGCGGTTCAGTGCGGTTGGACCGCTATGCATTGTTTAGAACAATAGAAACCGGTTCCATCCGCACAGAATCGGGCGGAACCGGCGGTTGAGTTTTGAAGTCATCCGTTACAAACCTACAATTGTAAACCGTAGGCTATGTACTGTTCAATGGCCAAATTTGCAAAGTATATTTTGGCGCCGATTATAAAAACCACTGTAGTAATGTAACTCAAATGCAGGAATGATAAACAAACAAATTGGCAACTCCGGATCACCCACCTTTTTGAAGGCATATTATGCGATCTTTTCCATGGGATGCCCTCTATCCTTGATTTCTTTTTGAACGCAGATTTCCTTGCAGATTTAAATTTCTGATCATAAATTATATTCTGATATACAGAGTGATACGATTCCTAATTACTCAACATCATGGTTTAAAGAGCAGGACAGTTTATTTTCATTCTAAATTCACTCTAGGATATGATAGAGGGTTTCCCCTGGGAAAGATCGCATAATATGCCTTTAAGTTTTAATAGAAAGTGCGATTATTTGAGACAGATTGAATAATGAATAGTTGTTGAAAAGGCTCGATATTGAATAAAAAATAACTATGTACCTGTCTCATTCGCTATCAAAATGTTGCAACTTATTATTCTTAAATTAGTGTCCTATAGTAAAATATTGCGAGTCCCATTTGATTGGGTGTTTTTAACTAAATGACGGTACCTGTATCAGACTAAACAATTTATATTATCTCAAAAATAACGATTGAAATAATTGTTACGGTCACCATATGTTAACAAATAAATATTCATTTACATTCTTAACATTCTTAAACTAATTATAGTCAGCTAGCTACAAAGAAGTTCAGCACTTTTTTTTGTTATGAACTCGGACAGAGAGTAAACACAGAAGTAAGGGACGCACCATTTTATATCCGAGGGGTGGGGGGGGGGGGGGGGTGGAAGTTTTTTGAAGAGGAAAAAACTTGACCCACAAAAGACAACAACAAAAAACCTTGACCCACTGATAAGTTACAAAATAAATCTGCCCACACACCCAACTCAAACACACCCAACTCAAAATGAAGCAAAACTTCAAAAATGGAGAAAAAAAGCTCCGCCGTTTTCGACGGCGAAAAAACAAAATTCTGCCCGGCCCAAACTTCCCTGACCCGTCCCCTGTATATTAAATGGTGCGTCCCTAAGTGCGGTTCTCATTGGTAGAATAAAACGAATCCAGTTTCCGGCAGCATGGTGCTATTGGTTTCCAGTTTCCAATACGATTTATTCCGTTAAAAATAATACTACCGGGTTCCAAATTGTCGGTTCCTTTCATTTATGCTTAGCACCAAGCTGCTTGAAATGAGATTCGAATAAAACAGCACGACTCTGTCAATCAGAAGACATTTTATTTTCAGAAGACATCTGATTGGCCCGGTGGCGAAAGAATGTCACCCCACCCCCATCGTTCATTATTTACCACGCGCGCGTAGGGCCAATACTGAAGGCTGCGTCTATAAATCTTTTCAGTGCAGTTGATCATAAATGTTAGTATCCAACTTTTCCCTGAATTGAACAATTTGTACACTCTATTCGAGGTATATGTTTGTTCGTATGTAATAAAAACGTAGATCATTATGGCAAATTACACTTGTACAGGCTTACTAATTTTGAATGTGACAATATTATTTGTTTGGTTTGTTGTTGAGTCTGTTTATACACTCAGGTCAGGTTTAGGAGCGTCATCACTTTAAATTGACCCTCATGTTGGCTATAATGTCTGCTTCTTTACATCTTGCAAACATTCCCTAGGCTTATTGTCGTGGTGGGACAGTACAGCCTTGCCGCACCCCGGGGTTACTCAATATGTATTCGGTAGGGATGTGCTTCCAGCAAAATGAAAAACTGACCTCGGAAACTGGCCCATTCATTTAATGGACCCATTCGTTTACCGGAAACTCATCATTTTCCTACATATTTGACAAATTTTGCTAAAACGTTGATGGAAAACAGTAAAATTAAGGATTTTAGACCAATTCATTTACCAAAAATGGCTCATTCAAGGAGTCATTCATTTACCAGATGGTAATCCTATTTTGCGGCACATCGCCGTATCGTATCAACTAACAAGTACGCGGGCCGTACCATTTCGTAGCCCACATCTCATACTGCGCATACTCTCAAATCTATAACTTCAATTTCACATTGATCAGTGTAATTTAAAAGATTAGCATTAAGATTTAAAAAAAAATGTATTGAATAGATTGGTATGTGATGTATATTTACGGTACATCGAACAGCGCAGTTTACGATGTGGTGCGACCGACGACAACAGCATACATAGGCTATATACAGTATATCCGTTGATTAAACATGTTAACGGACTCTTGAGGGTGTGGCAACAACCTATGAGTCAAGCAAGATTATTAACGTCATTGTACGTAACCATGGTATTATCCCTTGCCATATTTACAAGATTGTGAACTTCCTATAGGATTGTGCACTTCCTCTCAGCTTTTTGATTTTGCTCGGCATTGACGTTTTCTGCGGCAGCTGGGTAACGAGCTGCTTGTGGACGCCGAACTACTTCTTCTGCTGCTGGACGAGCTGCTGCCGCTACTGGTGGACGAGCTGCCGCTACTTGGGGATAAGCTGCTGCTATTGGTGGATGAGCTGCTCGTACTTGTGGATGGACTACACGTGGATGAGCTGCCGGTACTCGGAGACGAGCTGCTTCAGCCACAGCCGCTTCTCGACGACGAAATTCCTGCACGGGGCGTCTGCCGTGTGCGTCTATAGCTGGCAAGCCGTTCGCATGAATGGGCATTTGTTGTGCATGGCGTATTTCATTTACGATATCAGGAGGTAAGTCGAATGCGCCACCGTGTCTTAGGCTAAGATGTCGGTAACATTTCTCTGCGGCGTTGTAGAATTTCAAGCATTTCCAGCAGATGTGTTTCAGACACTTTTTGCAGTGCATTCTATCGCATCCCTCAATCTTTTCGATGACTGTTCGGCAGTTAGGGCATTTCTTGGCGTCGACCCCCGATTCTTTCATCCATTTTTCTACACAATCATCGGCCTTTCGGGAAATGTTGAATTCTGCGCAGCTCATATTGTGCGGATGAGGCTTTTCTCCGCAACCTTTGCAAATCTTTATCCCGCATTCGGCACACTCTCGGGTGCCGCCATTTTTATTTCTGCGATACACCATGGAGCAGTCAGGTCCTGTACAGAATTGAATATCTCCAGCAGGATTCTGGGAAACATGAGAATCGAGCCCTGCCTGAAATACTTTCTGTCGCTCGTCTTCTACGGGGCATATAATCTTCATATCACAGAGCATAATCGATTCCTCGCAGCCGGGGCATGCGATTGGATACCTCTTGGAAATACTGCTCTGTTTCAGATGCTCTTTCAGACAGGCTAGGCAAAAGAAATGACCGCAGGATGCAAGGCGATATGGCTTAGAGCCAGCATCTGAAGGTGGACAGAAGCAAACACCGCATTCATTATCCGTCTGCTCTTCAACGCCATTTGGTGAAATCATCAATTCTTTCAAACAATCATCCACTCGGCTCACCAACTTCTTGTACGCGTCTTCGGGTCCATCGACTAATAGTAACCCACGTTTAAGATCAACTGTAATGTTATCCACGCCAGACTCCTCCGTGAGTTTCTCTAACCAAGTGCCGTACTGCCGAACCAACGCACGCATTCCGAGCCCCTTTTGTCTAGATGAACGACTCGAGACATCTACCTCTCTGAACATGGTAGTTGCAGCTAGAGTAAAATACTCCCTCAAACGGGTTGACAAAGACTTCCGCCCATTTTCCCTGCCGTATAGCGTAATAAGTTGGCGCCTGGTATCGATTACAGCATGCGCTCTATTCCTTGACTTCGCCAATATATTTACCAAATGCTTTTCTGCCAATCTGTTCAACGCTCTATCCATCCATACCGGGCTGACATCCCTGTCGACTAGATTTGTAGCCTTGATTTCGTCACCGCGCAGTAAAATTTGTAGTTTCTCCTCCAGTGCAGCTACCTATAACAGCAACCCAATATAATACCTTGTTGTTAGCATGGTTAGTATATGACGAGCTTAATACAAAATAACTGTGTCAAATACGTTCGAATCCAATTGGCCCGAAAATCTGGAGAACAGGCCCGGTGGTGGCGATATTATTTATAAACAACATTTGATACCTTGACGGAATAAAGCGTATAGTATACATGATGAGACTGATAATACATGTATACAGTGTTTGACCAAATGTGGTTTACGGTTAATAAATTCCGGCCCGGTGCCAGACAGATATAATGTTTTCAGCATGCGTGACCAAATATGTTTCAAACACGCACTGTATTTCTTTAGAAACCCAAAATACACCCTGACGACGGGTTGCGTGCCAAACGAGTACGCCTATTGTACCAAAAGTGTACACAAATAGGTATAAACAGATCGTCATGAAATCACATTAATTTCCTTATAGAGTAGCGGCACATTTATTGAAAAAATAAAGTTAAAAACAAATCTTTAACATGGTCGATTTTGTGGGCTCTACGCGTAACGCGAATGATCTCAAAAGAACCTACTTATTATCCGTCTTTGGTTACGCATGCTCACAGTAAGAAAGTTGATTACTCCCGTCCCCACCCCGATAACAGGGCTCTGTTATCATGGTTATGTCTTCATATGGAGTATCAAAGGATAATTTCGTTGATAATGCTATTGATTATTAAACTAGCAACAACAATAAAACTCCACCGACAAGTATTTATTCACCAGTGACCATTGGTCATAGACGATTATTATACAGGGAACTTGTTATTAGATAAACCCCGTGTTAATCGTCTTATTAGCATAGGCTATTGTAGCCAGTACGTCTGGGGAAAAATATTGCACCATTTCCCCTCTTTCATCATGTTCGTGCAGTATTTGTATGATGGGCAGAACTTGTACATATGACTCATATGTAGGGCATCAACGTGTCGGCTATATTTGAGGGAACTAAAGTCTGTTTCATCATTTTAAAAAAAACCACCACAAATATCTAAATCTGTGACCAACACACATGTTTATGGATACTTGTTTCAAAATGACCCGCCAAATGTAAAGGTCATTTTTGAATAGCACATTTGTGTGTAACACTTGTATTGAAGGTCGACGTAGTGCATTGAATTGATCAGAACAGTGAATACTATGGGAACGTACAAGTAAACACTTATCCGTATGAGCCATACGTACTGGTTTTGCAGTGTGGTCTTACCTGGTTGAAGTTATCACTGCTAATTTGTATCCGCTCATCAGGAGGCTCTTTCTTTGTCTTTTCAATGTTAACTGTACATTCAGAGCTTTGTATCCGTCGACGCACAGAACCCTCAACAACCTGATACACCGGGGCAGCACAGTAGATGGCGCAAGTTACTGCGATTTCCATGCAGTACATCTCATGGCTCAATGCGCTCCGATACATCTGAATCATCACACGATTTAATCGCTGCCGTTTCGCGGGCACCATGTTCGGTTGGAAAGTAATGAATGCTTTTCGTTTCGCTGACCTTGCAGGAAGCACGTTGATTTCCACAATTTGATCGCTCACCGATCGAAATATTTGACGAAGTTCTCTTTTATAGGCGGCATCAGAATGTGTGGCAGTTGATTGTGTGCGGTCACGTGGTATAATTACTCTGTTGGGTTCAACATCCACTGTTGAAATGAGCACCTCTTCAAGCACCTCTTCCGTAACATCTGTATCAAGATTTCCAATGTACACAGATCTATCGTCCCGGTTTCCTGGTCTACATCGAATGTATTTGTCTCCCAATTGTTCCCCATTCATAGTCTCTATGACATATCTGGCATCATCATTACATTGGCATTCTACGATGGCGTATCCTTTAGATGGCTCTGTAAACCATTTCACAACGATTTGGGTGTTGATGGTCGAGTGTGAGTTGCTTTTATGTTTTCGAATATCTGGATAGACCGGCAACACCTCCACCGAATCGTAGTCTGTTATGCAGAATTCTGAAGTGACTGCTTGTCTGGCCTTCGCCGGTGATGCAAACGTCACTTTCCCCCACTTCCCTTGTTTCGCTGCAGCCGTATGTTTGGGAAACTTATACAAATCGACGACATCTTCATTTTCATACCCGATGATCTGTAATCGTTGTCGTAGTACCTCTTCTGAGACGTCTTCGCACAATCCGAACAATTCCACTGTCCTGTATTCATCCTCGTTCAGAACAAAGATCGTTTCACCACCGGACATTACAACATGCCTTATATTTCCGAAGCTACCTACTGGCAATTCGATCTGTTCGTAGAGTGCCTCCTTTTTGATATCTTCAAGTGACTTCTTCACCATGTCAACTGCAAGATCCTTGCTGTGGATCGCGATAAACACCACCAAGTACCCGTATTCTAAATTGACTTCAATTATACACGGCACTCCCGTCTCCTTTGCTATACTATCTTCTAGTTGTCTGACACTTTCCAAACGCCTACGTGTAAGTACCTTCATCGTTGCAGTTCCAACGGATTCCACCTTTACCTCGGTCATCACGCACGCCTTTAATTTGTCCAAATCAAGGTGTCGGCTAAACTCCACAGGGACGACTTCATCGATCCAATTGATATCGATCGGCGTTACGACACAAAGGAAATCGCTTGACGTTCTTCTAAATTCGCCGTAAACAACCCATTCCGGTTTAGCATTCAGAGCAGCCAGAGCAGATGATGGATGAAAGACGGCTGTCTTGAGTTGCGTTGCCACGGTGTATCCTACTCTGTTATGACCAGTAAATACACTCAGGTTCTCGAAATAGGCAGACAACAATACTTTACGTAAAGTTTCATTGGGGTCACTATTGGCTTGCGGGCGTGGTTTCACGTCTGCAATTGGTAATTCTTTCGAATCTTGATCGAGGTCCTCTTCACTTGTATTGCCTTTCACGGTGACAACATCTCCTTTCTGCGCAGCCTCTTCAAACTTAGAACTATCACTGGGTCTGCTTTCTGAAACATCGGTTCCATCTAATCGGTTGTCACTGATAAGTTCAAAAGTATCCGTTATTTCCGAACCTATGCTCTGATCTTGTAGCACTTTCTGTGTTACTAAGTCATTGTAAGTGTTCATCTCAGAACCATTACGATGGATTGTACGCTTTGTCGATTCTATCCTGCCGTCAGCTACAGTATCAAATAAGTCGCCATTATTGGCTTCCTGGCACTCGGTTTTGTCGTTATCTGTCTTGTGAATAGATCTTGGAAGCAAATCGTCTTTGAGATCCTTGGAATCTGTCAAATTCATCATGGCATTAGCAAGCACGCCTGAATTGTCTTGGTCTATGTTGGTAGCACAAATTTTCCCACAGAAATCGTTTTGTTGTTTGTCACATGCATTTTCTTGTGCACTTGATGCCGTATCTTTCGAGGTTGACCTAGACGAATCAGCATACTGAGTATTAACGTTCTCTGCCGTTGATTTAACATCGATATTGTTGCCAGCATGTACCTCATCATAGGTACCTGAACAAGGGTATGGTTTGGAAGCCACTTCGTAGGTATCGTTTCCGGGTGGAGGAGAAGAACTACCCTGGCAACTAGAAGTGTCATTTGATTCTTCTGTGTTCTTTTTATCTTCGTTAGCTGCCCTCTTGTGATGGATGTTCTGGCTAACATCTCGTGGCATGTTTACAGTTGCAACATCTTCCATTTTCCATGATGCATCCTCTTTGATTTTGGAGTGTCTGATGATCTCTTCCAGTTCTTGCACATTCTGTTGTACCATCCGCAGTGTCTTAGCATTCATACTATTTTGCTTACACCATTTATTTCTGGCTTTATCGCCCTTGTTTCTAAACCATTCCTTATAGATAGCCAACAGTGTAATGACGTCCCCATCCTCAACGCAAAATCTTAGCTTCAACTGATCGGCTTGTTTCCTCTCTGCACCACTACCGCCCTGATAATATACATTTCCGGGAGCAGATATCAACGCCGCCATAACAACTGCATCTTTCAGTACGCCTCTTGTCGCACCTTCGAGAATAAGCTTTGCCAGACGAGGTTCAAGTGGTAGCTTTGCCATTTTATATCCCACTTCCGTCAGGCTATCGTCTGCGTGGTTGACCGCTCCTAATAGTATCAATGATTTCATCGCTTGCTCTATAGCTCCAGTGTCCGGCGAGTCAACGAAGTCGAAATCTTCCACATCTTTCACTCCCATCTCGAGAAGCTTGATAACCGCCATTCCCAAATGAACTCGAAGGATTTCGGGTTTCATAGTTGGTTCCATATCATCGTACTCTGTCTTCGAATATAATCTGAAGCATTTCCCCGGACCAGTCCTACCAGCACGTCCCTTTCTTTGCTCTGCAGAGGCCTGTGAAATAGTGGTTACTTTAAGCAAGCTCATATTACGCTGTGCGTCATATTGTAGTTCTTTAACCATCCCCGTGTCCACAACGTACTTTACACCAGGAATGGTTACTGATGTTTCGGCAATATTGGTTGCAAAAACAATTTTACGTTGACCGTCTCGCGTTTGTCTAAACACTTTAAACTGGTCTTCCGATTGAAGCTTACCATGAAGAGGTAGAATTTCTACAACTTTGTCATTGACGTCGGGTAGAAGGAATCCTTTCAAATCGCGACAAGCACGTTCGATTTCATTCTGTGACGTCAGAAATACCAGGATGTCACCTCGAACATCGCCCTCATAGTGAATATCACAACATTTCCGCACAGCGTTGGTGACGTAATCCTCACTTTCCGTATTCTCTCCATCGGCAACCTCCGTGCACCATTCAACGTCAACAGGATAGGTTCGTCCAGGAATATCAATAACGGGACAGCCACCAAAGTATGCAGAAAACTGATCGATATCTATGGTAGCAGACATAATGATGATGGTGATACCGTGCTGGAGTTGATTCTTCTTTAGCATAGCAATGAGAATATCGGTATCAACGGATCTCTCATGTGCTTCGTCGATTATCACGTACTTGTAGTCATCTAGATAATGTGCATCTGCGAGACAGTAATTCAACAATGCTCGGTCAGTCATAAAGGTTACCAGTGTGGTCTTACTCACCCTTTTCCTATTGCCAGCTATGTAACCAACCTCGTGTCCTTCCTGACATCCGTACTCTTCGGCGACACGCTTGGCAAGCGACACGGCCGCTATACGCCGAGGCTGTGTACATATTACGCCTCTTACGCTGCCGTAGGAGTCATTGCTTTGCATTGACTCGATAAGGTACTGTGGCACCTGGGTACTCTTTCCGGAACCAGTTTCGGCTTGAATGACACATGCACGTGTTGACGTATCCGTTATCATCCCACGAATGTGCGTCTTATATCCGTATATTGGTAATGGGTTTTGTGTGCGTCTCCTTTCTCGCTCCAACAATCTAGACAGGTTGGCCAATCTCGATAAGGTGCCTTGTTTCCCTTTAGTGTTGTCCGAATTCAATAGATCAAGTTCTTCACTCATTTGTTGCGCTGTTCTATCAAATTCGTCATGAAAACCTTGCCACTCGTCTAGCTTATGTTCAAGTAAGTCTTTGGTTGTTTTATTATTCTCATTTTCTTGGAACAGCTGACAATTTGAATCGATCTCTTGGATTTCAAACGCTAGTTGATTCATCTTCGTGCTCATCTCCGTGTTGATGATTTTCTCCATGGCTTTGATTTGTGCGACAAGTACATCGTGTTGTTTGCGAGACATAACCGCTTCAAAGTCTGGATTTTGTACGGACAATCGGGCGTTTAACGCGTGGCCTTTAACCCTCATGAAGTGCAGTTCAGCCACCGCCGTCATGGCGCATTCTTGTGATTTGAATTCAAGCACTGCTCTGTTTCCAGTTAGTCTGCAGTCGACGAATCCATCCGCTGGACATTCCCACACAGCTTGAGCAATATCGCTCTCACTAATATACCTGGGAAGGCATTCTATGATGACATCATTAGGACTCGCTGGTTTCGACTTGGGAATGTTAGTGGCAT
Organism: Ophiura sarsii; assembly: GCA_035610835.1. Lineage (NCBI taxonomy): Eukaryota > Metazoa > Echinodermata > Ophiuroidea > Amphilepidida > Ophiuridae > Ophiura > Ophiura sarsii. The sequence continues at coordinate 32,117,712 of CM069444.1, read as the reverse complement.
TTGCAGTTGTGGTGTTTGACTTGATGTTTTCTTTTATCTCGTCGTCATCGTTTGAATTTGGAACCGTGTCCACAATACCATTGGCCTTACTATTCTGTAATGGTCTGGTTTTCTTTGTTGGTTCCTTTGGTCTTGCCAGGAGAGTAACCTGAAGCTTTTCACCAAGTTGTCCGAGAGGTTGTTCTGCCAAGGTAATCCGTGCATGCTCGGCTTCTTCCGGATATTGAAACCGCACGATGGCGTAGCTGCCACCTTTTCGTGAAGACTTGAAAAATGACAAGCCTCTTGTGTCTATGTCATTTTCATTGAGAAAATCTTGAATATGTTCCTCTTTAATGGATTTATCAATGTTTTTGACTAATACAGATGTGTACATGTCTTGTGCCTCTGCGACTTTCTCATGAGTCTCCACTGAAACCGTATCGATGTTTTGAGGTTGATCTGATTTGTCTTCATCAGATGGAGCAGGAGGATATGGTTCAGTATCCATATGTTCAAGTTCATCAGGTGCAATCGCAGATGCGGGATCACTCAGTGGACGATCTAGTTCTTTGTGGCTCTGCCGATTTCTCCTCCGATTTCTCCTCCTGTTTTTGCGTACGGTTATTTCAATGTTCATTATATCTCCGATTTTGCATCTCCGGATCTTACTTTCAGCTGCCAACGCGTCTTTATGTACACTGAATTCTATGGTCGCTATTGAGCCACATTCTTGAGCACCGGGGTGACGAACGTCAATGTTCACGTACGAAATTTGATTCGTTTTAAGCAGGGTTTCAAAATCAATTCGGTTAAGGTTCTTGTTCTTGCATTTTAGTTTCAGAATCTTCTGTTTGTCCGTAGTGTCATTTGGTACTGATTTGTCCATGGTGGAATCCAGCACAGGTGTGCTGTTATGTGTCTGTGATTTGTCCGGATCACCATCGTCATCAGCTTCACGAGACGGAGGAGTGAAGTTTTGGTCACTGTCATGACTGTGGAGATATTGCTCATCGGCTACTTTTACGTTGTGATTTGTTGGGTTAGATTTGGTACCATCTGCTATGGTGGACGTAGTCTTTTTTCGCTTTCGATTCTGTTTCCTCATTTGAGCCGAAGTCACGTTGAGGGAATTTTCATCTTCCGGACTTCCCATCATCATGCATTCTTCAATCCTTTCTCCTGTTTTGACTGCGTAGAATTCATCGGAAGACTTATCTGATGTTCTCACAGTGTTATTACATTTGCTAAGTAACGGTTCAGGAGTTGTTATGTAATTGATCGTGACAGGGCCACCATTGATTGACAATGGCCTATCACCCAGCAATCCATAAGCACGCTCTGCTTGATAAACGTGTCGATACTCAATAATTGCTGACTTTCTGTCATCGTCAAACTGACAAACGTATCCCGGGGGAAGAGCTCTTTGTACAAAGTCAGTGAGCTTAGCTTGATTCAAAGCCTCTCCTCCTCGTCCTGTTATAAGTAGACATCGACTTGGTTTGTTTTCAGAGGGCTGTTGCTCCTCGGTGTTAATTTTACTTTCTGCCGTCGAAATACTAGCTGTATGTGGCTGTTCAGTATCATCATTAATCTTCAAGAATCTTTGCAAGGCTGGAAAGCTATCTAAAACATCATTTTTAGAAGTCGAAGTAGTTACAGATGCCCCTTCTTTTGGCAACAAATCGTTTGGTTTTATCTTGTCTACATTTGGGTTGGCATCATTAGTTTTGCTTGTTGACTTTTTCCGCTTCTTAAATTCAACACATATCGGTGCATCAAGTGGTCCCCACGGCTTATTTCGCAAGTCCATCAAAGCTTCATTCGCTGCGTTGTGCGTTCTGAAGGATGCCAAAGCCCATTTGGTAGAATTTCTAGGCGCATTCCCAAGGGTCATCAAGCGGATGAAGTTCTTGGTTTCCTTTCGTAAACAACTTTCCAGCCATTTCTTCTCAGTGTTCTGCTTTAGATTACTGATATACAATATCTTGTTATTCTCTGCCATGGTGGACGGATGCAAGAGCGTGATCCTGTAAGATACCTGTAAGGAAATATTATAGTGGGTAGAAAAGAAGTACAGACTGATATGGGGGAGTCGTGAAACTCTCACAGCTTGTTTCTCTCGCGGCATTTAACCACATGGGAACTCCCTGCCGATTGGTTGAAATTTAGGATGTGTCAAATTTGCAATTCGCAAAAATATTAGCATATAATTTTCATAAGCGAACTGGTAGTTGGTATTGAAATGATTATAACATGTAATCGACCAATGGTAATACGTGTACGAAAGACAGGGATTACTGTATGAACAAAAGGTTTAAAACACACCATTTAAAACATACCTTAGGAAATGGTCATCGGCGCGATGCTACTCAATTGTATTCTATTCTATCCATTTATCTACATGTAGATCACACGACCCGTCATTTACCATGTTTACTGTACTGTTCACCACCCTGTTGAATAATCGAGAACAATATCTAGGGTTAAAAAGTCACGTTGTTTAAATAAGACAATAATGATAGCGATTCCGTGGGGTAACTGAAAGGTTTACGTCGTTAAAGGGGCACTGAAAGATTGTCCAGAAGAAGAAGAAAAATTGGGGGGGGGGGGGAATTATTTGTTTTAATAGATAAGGTACGTATAGGAACTGATGTGTAGTAATTTATGGGAAAATGGTTGAATGATGGCTCTAGATAGAAATTCGATTGAAGCAATTTATGTGGCGAATGCAGTGCTGAGCTGATCATTTCGACGTGATCTACATCGAAATTAGCAAATCATGCATGACATTTTACCCGATAGGCGGCGAATTAAGGTAAACAGTTTCAGATGGTAGTTGTAGTATACACCTAGCACATAAAGTCCCTGACCATGTGCTTTGAGGTTGGCTAATTCAAAATAGACAATCGGTACCAAAAATCTAAGATATACATTAAATGAGCAAATTCCTTCACCGCAGTTTGATACCTCAGTCAACAAAATCGAATGGATACTTTTAAAGTTATGGCGATTTCAATGACCGCGCATAACAACAGCAAAGTTGCACTATAGGAAAGCATTTTGTGTGATTACTGTCATAACTGTGTGCTATCTGAACGAGACATATAGGTATCTGGATGAATGGGTCTGGAGTGATAACCGCAATTTGCGGGATAAAGGGTCTGACTAGCAGTGAATAATAAAAGTCTTTGAGTCTTTACACACACATTTTCAGCACACATTTTCAGTGCGTAATTACACACAAATCAAGGATGATTTTTCTTAATCCTTATAGGTGTAAGTTCATACATGTAATACAATTGTATAAATATACTAATCCCAGTTTTTATCATAATTGAGGGCGCAGCCTCCAACACATCTCTTAGTGCCCCTTCTTAATTACGGCGGTAGATCCAAATTTCACACTATAGTTGGGGAGCATATTAGGGTCTTCCGGTCCCGGCAGTAGCGTAGCCAGGAGGTCACTTCTCAGGGGGGGGGGGGGGGGGGGGGGCAAAGGGTATTTTTTCCCGGTAAGCACCAGTTCGACCCGGTGGCGTAGCAAGCTTTTTCATGTAATTCTTTGAATTGCCGTCGAGAAATTGACAAGCGGGGGTGGGGGGGGGGGGGGGGGCGTTGCGTTGCGGGTAGAGGCATTGCGTCCCCATACCGACGTGAAAAACGAAAGAAAAAAAACAATTTCCAACTAATTTGCAAGTCGTCCTTTCTCCTTTCTGTCCGTTTCCTTTCCCTTTCCCTTTCCTTCACTTTCACTTTCCCTTTTTCCTTTCCTCTCCCTTTTTTTCCTTTCCTTCCCTTCCTCTTCTCCCTTTATTTCCCTTTCCCCCGTCTGGCTACGCTACTGGGTCCCGGTCCAGGCTTACACAGGGAGTTAATACCAAAATGTTCTTTGAAGGTGGTAACATTAAAACTTAGCTGGACATCCTTGGTGGATTGGCCTTGACCTTGATTTAGAGTGGAAGGTCACATATGTTTCAGTATGTTTCAAAACCACGTGTGCTCCCCATATATATAGCTCTATAAACAGTCATAAATATGTTGTATATAAAGGCTGCATTTGTGATCTCGTGAGTGGTAACAGCAACAAAATGACCATTGGCACATTAAAAGTGGTGTTGAAAATTTTAAATGTTTAAACATTTACTTCAGAATTCAAGGTGAACATTAAAAATGGCCATTATTGTTGTTTCTACTAACAAAAACACAGCAAAACTTGATTAAAACAATATCATCGCTATTTATTGAAAAACGCCCTCTATGCAAATATGGTTCGCGTTTTGTATCACGCGTACTGCAGGGGGATACTGTCGGACGTAAAATGCTCGTCGCGGCTGTACGAGCATTTTTGAATCGACGTTTTCTTGTACAAAGAGGGCTGATTTTTCTTAATCCTTATAGGTGTAAGTTCATACATGTAATACAATTATAAAAATATACTAATCCCAGTTTTTATCATAGTTGAGGGCGCAGCCTCCAACACATCTCTTAGTGCCCCTTTAATGTTCATCTTGAATGCTGATGTAAATTATATATAAACAAATTCTTCAACACCGTACTTCGTGTCCCTTTAACTATTAAACGATATCCGCACCGCCCCGAACCTTGTGCACAGATTCTACTAACCTTTAATTCATCGGTGACTGCACTGCTGATAGTATTATTGACTGTAAGCTTCCTTGCTGAAAGTGTACGTGTCAGTATGAAGTCCATTCACTAACATTTAACGAGAGCTCTACTACATGTAGCCCATGATCATTTCGATATCTGGTGACTACAATTTAAATAAAGTACCGGGATGGTAAAACCAATGGAAATACAGTGTAGCAACAGCGGAGTACAATAATATTCTGGTACATGTAGAAAGGTTTTTATAACAGATGTTAAGCTAAAATTGTGGAAGTACCAATTACAAATACAGCACAATATTATGGGAAAAACCCATGTCTGCAGCAGCAGTAGATTATTGCATGATTGCGCTTCGCTACGTGGAAAGGTGATTCCCCGTATGGTTCTAAAATTAGATATACACGTAATGTTAGGTAAATTGGTGGCGCTATTCAATGTGTCAGACGATGATAGACACGGTTGTCCGTGAATTTCAAAGCCTAATTGCTTTTAATGTATGTAACTATGGATATTGTTTATATGATTTTAAAATATCGTGTTGAAACTATTAAATTAATTTCATTTTAAGACTGTTGGAGATGGAAAAACCCCAGTGTTAGTATTTTTCTTTCAAAATTAACTACATTTTAGTCGTTTAGCGAGGTTGAATATTTGTTGGCGAACATGCCTAATGACCGTTCGGAATGAGTCAGATTACGGTTGATTTTGGATGTGGGGGAGCAGTTTGTTTGCAATGGAATAACCAATGTGTGGCATGTTAAAAGGCTGTGTTTAATAAATCGATATCTTAAAGAGGAACAATGACAAGTTGTACTTTTTACCAGTTTTATTTCTTCAACATTTATGACAAATATAATAATGTATATATTACAATACACAATTCAATATCAAGAAAAGTCGTACATGTAACACATTAGTAGAAAAATTATAGTAGTATGTGACCTATGTAACCCACGGGTTTTTTTTCAATTTAACTTCAACTTCAAGCGAAAAGCTTTACCTTACAGCCTAGCCTATTTCACAACTTCACCTGAGATGATTTTGGACCTTGGTATGTAGGCCTATATGAACTCATTAAATATGAAAGGTTCCGTGTAATACCTCAAACCCAAGTTTGGTATAACATTGGATCGATTGAGCCCATACGTATACTATTGGTCAAATACAGACCAATACAAATTGGGCGTAAATCATCCAATTTTATCATTATTATATTTTGGATCCAATTTTATCCATTATTATGTTTTGAGAATCTTCCGTCCTATTCATTTACACAGAGCTTTGAACTTGAGTTAATCATGTATTGGACTGTATTTGTAAGTTTAAAAATCGGTCATCCGATTTGTTACTGTATTGGACAGTTTGGAATAAGAGCTTTTGATTGGTTCAATGTTTTTGCTGGATTGACCCATACATTTGAAGTGTTTGAAAATGTAATATTTAGTTAGCACTTTTCATAACTGACGCTGGATAAATAATTGACATATTTGTGTATTTTCTATAAAGAAACAAAATATAATGATTAATATATTTTAACAAGAGAATAGAATGATAATGTTGGTATTTTTGGATGGAAACATGTTGAAAAACTATCTTCTTTACTAGTCAATTAGCCCCTACCGTCACTATAATATAACCCCCTATTTAACTCAATGGAACAGTCCAAATTAACATCCTGAACTGACAAGTGAAAACAGTAAACAACAAGATGGCCGACACCTATGGTAACTTTTGTATGGAGCTGAGGTTCCATCAGAATTACTCATGAAAAGGGTAACAATAAACATGAACAAGGTATATTAATGCAAACAGTGTGAAATACTCTTTGGCTAAAAATAGTGGGTTTAAAACTAGGAGAATTTATAGCCTTTTTTGGGGGCGAAGGGCGAAGCCACCCTATTAGCATGTTATTGCAAAAACTTACACATTTTGGTCTTTCTAGACATAAGTGGGGGCCGCCATGTTTGTAGTCTTTGTAAGTTACATGTACCTATGCAGTTTATTTTAACAGTCCTGCAGTCTGTAATAGAGTCAAAGCTATATTTGTTTAGACTTGATGATTCAATCAGAGAGATGTTATTAGACTCCCAACCGAGAGACATAATAGCTTATCTTGTTTGACTAAGGAGAAATCTCCCAATTGTTGTGGGGTTGTCTAATAAGTGGCGATTTGTGGCTGTCATACCTAGATTTTTCTTCAGACAGTATCCCCCCCCCCCTCCATTCACACACAAATCAACTTTATTGGTTTCCTGTACTATTTTTAGACTGCGATGTTTTGATTTGTTATTTTGTTTGAATTATGGAAAATACATACACTATTTCCCTTGTATTTTGGTATGCAACAGATGCTTCAGAAAATGGTTACAAAACATGCTTCTTTCTCTTGGATCGCCCCCATTCCATTTCAATGGAATTTTTATTACTAGCTAGGCCTAAAAAGTAAAGCTTCTTATTTTCATTTCTGATTTTTGTGCTGGCCTTTTTAGACCTAAATTTCCTCAATATTTCCATGATGTTTACACATTCCAATGAAAAAATCAAATAACAATGATATAGTTAGTCATTTAAAACATATTTTGACAGCATTTTTACAGTTTTCTTGTTGTAATTCCAGACGAAAATACACCCTAAATAAGCTTATTAGGGCTAGGCTCACGAATTACCATTCAAAATGAACCAGTGTTATTTATCGATGCATTATCGTTACTTTTGGGGTATATTGCAATGTAACACAGATGCAAAACTGCAACAGTCACCCCACTTTTAATTTAAAAGAGAGCCCTAGGTGATGATATGATGCTAGCGTGACCTAGGCCTAGCCTGTACTTCATAGGACTTTTGACAAATGGATAGCTATCCTATTTCATATAAATTACTGTGCAATTATTTAGCAATCATAGATGTCCCATCTTTAATTAGAGTCAGATTCTCAAAACATAATAATGTTCTTGTTCCTTTTTTCGGGCGATACAGTGAGAATTGGTTTCGCCTCGCCTTGAAAAAGAAATCGGACTCGCCTTTGGCGAGTCCGGGTTTTTTTCCAAGGCTTAACCAATTTTCACTGTATCGCCCTCAAGTCATCCAATATTACACCACACTTGGACTGTTTGGACACCTCAAAGCATAATAATGGTTGCAATTGGGCTTCAACTTTAACAACTTTAACATAAACATTGTAATACTTGTTCATGGGTACAGGAACTACACACTTTGTGGACTTAAATCAATCAGTTGAAAAAGTGGTCCTAGTTGGAATCGATCCATGGACCTCTGCATTGTAAGGCTCATAACTCAACCAGTAGACTAGCGAGGGTGAACTGGCCAAGACATGATTTTAATCCCTCTTATTATTACGGAATAAAGCAATACTACTATTATGATCCGTAGGCACACTATTATTAATAATAGAGCTGCGACACACATGATCGTCAACCCCGGGTTGATAGTCATGTTGTTGGTATTTCCATTAATGCATATCTATATACATAGGCCCTTTAAGCTAGTCCTTGTATTGTACATTATCTGTATATACACCGAGCTAGTTCTATTTCTATTTCCATTTGATAAAGACTAGTATATCTAGTCGAAACGTTGTCATTATCTCTAATTCCCCGATCTCCTTTTCATCCCCCACATCCAGTTGGGATAGGTTTCACTTGATTACATTACATTACAGACAACACACAGACACACAAAGACAGACAGACAGAAAGTTGACTGGTAAGTGATCCAGAATAATCTTTTGGCGCCAAAATGTTATCCTTACTCATGAAAAGGGTAACAATAAACATGAACAAGGTATATTAATGCAAACAGTGTGAAATACTCTTTGGCTAAAAATAGTGGGTTTAAAACTAGGAGAATTTATAGCCTTTTTGGGGGGCGAAGGGCGAAGCCACCCTATTAGCATGTTATTGCAAAAACTTACACATTTTGGTCTTTCTAGACATAAGTGGGGGCCGCCATGTTTGTAGTCTTTGTAAGTTACATGTACCTATGCAGTTTATTTTAACAGTCCTGCAGTCTGTAATAGAGTCAAAGCTATATTTGTTTAGACTTGATGATTCAATCAGAGAGATGTTATTAGACTCCCAACCGAGAGACATAATAGCTTATCTTGTTTGACTAAGGAGAAATCTCCCAATTGTTGTGGGGTTGTCTAATAAGTGGCGATTTGTGGCTGTCATACCTAGATTTTTCTTCAGACAGTATCCCCCCCCCCCCCCCCCCCCCTCCATTCACACACAAATCAACTTTATTGGTTTCCTGTACTATTTTTAGACTGCGATGTTTTGATTTGTTATTTTGTTTGAATTATGGAAAATACATACACTATTTCCCTTGTATTTTGGTATGCAACAGATGCTTCAGAAAATGGTTACAAAACATGCTTCTTTCTCTTGGATCGCCCCCATTCCATTTCAATGGAATTTTTATTACTAGCTAGGCCTAAAAAGTAAAGCTTCTTATTTTCATTTCTGATTTTTGTGCTGGCCTTTTTAGACCTAAATGTCCTCAATATTTCCATGATGTTTACACATTCCAATGAAAAAATCAAATAACAATGATATAGTTAGTCATTTAAAACATATTTTGACAGCATTTTTACAGTTTTCTTGTTGTAATTCCAGACGAAAATACACCCTAAATAAGCTTATTTCTGATATGTGTGTAGGACTAGGGCTAGGCTCACGAATTACCATTCAAAATGAACCAGTGTTATTTATCGATGCATTATCGTTACTTTTGGGGTATATTGCAATGTAACACAGATGCAAAACTGCAACAGTCACCCCACTTTTAATTTAAAAGAGAGCCCTAGGTGATGATATGATGCTAGCGTGACCTAGGCCTAGCCTGTACTTCATAGGACTTTTGACAAATGGATAGCTATCCTATTTCATATAAATTACTGTGCAATTATTTAGCAATCATAGATGTCCCATCTTTAATTAGAGTCAGATTCTCAAAACATAATAATGTTCTTGTTCCTTTTTTCAGGCGATACAGTGAAAATTGGTTTCGCCTCGCCTTGAAAAAGAAATCGGACTCGCCTTCGGCGAGTCCGGGTTTTTTTCCAAGGCTTAACCAATTTTCACTGTATCGCCCTCAAGTCATCCAATATTACACCACACTTGGACTGTTTGGACACCTCAAAGCATAATAATGGTTGCAATTGGGCTTCAACTTTAACAACTTTAACATAAACATTGTAATACTTGTTCATGGGTACAGGAACTACACACTTTGTGGACTTAAATAAATCAGTTGAAAAAGTGGTCCTAGTTGGAATCGATCCATGGACCTCTGCATTGTAAGGCTCATAACTCAACCAGTAGACTAGCGAGGGTGAACTGGCCAAGACATGATTTTAATCCCTCTTATTATTACGGAATAAAGCAATACTACTATTATGATCCGTAGGCACACTATTATTAATAATAGAGCTGCGACACACATGATCGTCAACCCCGGGTTGATAGTCATGTTGTTGGTATTTCCATTAATGCATATCTATATACATAGGCCCTTTAAGCTAGTCCTTGTATTGTACATTATCTGTATATACACCGAGCTAGTTCTATTTCTATTTCCATTTGATAAAGACTAGTATATCTAGTCGAAACGTTGTCATTATCTCTAATTCCCCGATCTCCTTTTCATCCCCCACATCCAGTTGGGATAGGTTTCACTTGATTACATTACATTACAGACAACACACAGACACACAAAGACAGACAGACAGAAAGTTGACTGGTAAGTGATCCAGAATAATCTTTTGGCGCCAAAATGTTATCCTTACTCATGAAAAGGGTAACAATAAACATGAACAAGGTATATTAATGCAAACAGTGTGAAATACTCTTTGGCTAAAAATAGTGGGTTTAAAACTAGGAGAATTTATAGCCTTTTTGGGGGGCGAAGGGCGAAGCCACCCTATTAGCATGTTATTGCAAAAACTTACACATTTTGGTCTTTCTAGACATAAGTGGGGGCCGCCATGTTTGTAGTCTTTGTAAGTTACATGTACCTATGCAGTTTATTTTAACAGTCCTGCAGTCTGTAATAGAGTCAAAGCTATATTTGTTTAGACTTGATGATTCAATCAGAGAGATGTTATTAGACTCCCAACCGAGAGACATAATAGCTTATCTTGTTTGACTAAGGAGAAATCTCCCAATTGTTGTGGGGTTGTCTAATAAGTGGCGATTTGTGGCTGTCATACCTAGATTTTTCTTCAGACAGTATCCCCCCCCCCCCTCCATTCACACACAAATCAACTTTATTGGTTTCCTGTACTATTTTTAGACTGCGATGTTTTGATTTGTTATTTTGTTTGAATTATGGAAAATACATACACTATTTCCCTTGTATTTTGGTATGCAACAGATGCTTCAGAAAATGGTTACAAAACATGCTTCTTTCTCTTGGATCGCCCCCATTCCATTTCAATGGAATTTTTATTACTAGCTAGGCCTAAAAAGTAAAGCTTCTTATTTTCATTTCTGATTTTTGTGCTGGCCTTTTTAGACCTAAATGTCCTCAATATTTCCATGATGTTTACACATTCCAATGAAAAAATCAAATAACAATGATATAGTTAGTCATTTAAAACATATTTTGACAGCATTTTTACAGTTTTCTTGTTGTAATTCCAGACGAAAATACACCCTAAATAAGCTTATTTCTGATATGTGTGTAGGACTAGGGCTAGGCTCACGAATTACCATTCAAAATGAACCAGTGTTATTTATCGATGCATTATCGTTACTTTTGGGGTATATTGCAATGTAACACAGATGCAAAACTGCAACAGTCACCCCACTTTTAATTTAAAAGAGAGCCCTAGGTGATGATATGATGCTAGCGTGACCTAGGCCTAGCCTGTACTTCATAGGACTTTTGACAAATGGATAGCTATCCTATTTCATATAAATTACTGTGCAATTATTTAGCAATCATAGATGTCCCATCTTTAATTAGAGTCAGATTCTCAAAACATAATAATGTTCCTGTTCCTTTTTTCGGGCGATACAGTGAAAATTGGTTTCGCCTCGCCTTGAAAAAGAAATCGGACTCGCCTTCGGCGAGTCCGGGTTTTTTTCCAAGGCTTAACCAATTTTCACTGTATCGCCCTCAAGTCATCCAATATTACACCACACTTGGACTGTTTGGACACCTCAAAGCATAATAATGGTTGCAATTGGGCTTCAACTTTAACAACTTTAACATAAACATTGTAATACTTGTTCATGGGTACAGGAACTACACACTTTGTGGACTTAAATAAATCAGTTGAAAAAGTGGTCCTAGTGGGAATCGATCCATGGACCTCTGCATTGTAAGGCTCATAACTCAACCAGTAGACTAGCGAGGGTGAACTGGCCAAGACATGATTTTAATCCCTCTTATTATTACGGAATAAAGCAATACTACTATTATGATCCGTAGGCACACTATTATTAATAATAGAGCTGCGACACACATGATCGTCAACCCCGGGTTGATAGTCATGTTGTTGGTATTTCCATTAATGCATATCTATATACATAGGCCCTTTAAGCTAGTCCTTGTATTGTACATTATCTGTATATACACCGAGCTAGTTCTATTTCTATTT